>JAQLOM010000005.1:8232883-8245074 GCA_030068315.1 Chrysichthys thysi
AGCTGCGTTCTGATTCTTAAATCATACAGTCAATAAGCCATGATTGCTTCAGCAGAGTAGAGAATGGTTGTAATCCAAAGGGATTTCTCGTCAGGTACACTGCCTGCAGATGTTGTTAAAAAATAATTCTTAATATTTTTTTTTTCATCACTGAGGCGCCACACTTGCGTGGAAAGCAGTGAATGGTGGTGTAAGACCGCCCTTCCTGAAATGCCAGATAGATAAACTATCTGAATATGATGGTGCAAATATTCCCTGAGAGTATTCTCACCTGGGACTGCATGGAAATGCCACCAGCACACCCACATCTCTGACCTTTATAGTTCCTGATTTAGACTAGTCTCTCTGTGCATCTGAATGAGAATGTGTGTTGAAGGCCAATTTCTGTGTCAGAGTTATTTCGGTGCTATGCCTCTGGTGGACCTACATTGTGTCTTATAATGTGCTTGGCGAGTTTGCTTTTGAAATCCAGCGCCGCCGAGAGTGGGGAGGGGGAGGGGGGGCATTAAACAGCCTTACCAGCTGTTGGCTGTGTTACATTGTGTTTACAAGTCCCCCTGATGTGGAAAGCCTCGATGGAGATATAGTGGAACCAGGAGCCTTTCGGTGATGGGATTGCTCACCATGGCAAACCCCCCTCCCTTTGCAATGTTTTGGTTCTGGAAATCCTCACTGCCTGTACATTATGCTGTTGTGCCTTATTATTATCACCTGGCTACTGCCAGACCGTGATGGTATTTTTGATTACGGGGTAATTGGTGTTGAAGTTTATTATGTGAGTTTAATGGCAAGCCTGGACCCACTCTGGGCTCTTTATCCATTGGGCTGTCACTGTGAGCGATTGCTTTTGAAAGCATAATCTATTTATAATGACTCGGATCTGTACTCACATGCAAACGCAAGGGCTTTGGCTCTTGTTAGGATGTGTTGATTGGCTTTTTTTTTCCCTCCTCCACCAAGATGATGGGTAATAAGTGATTATGCTGTCGAGTTTCCATTTTGGCTGAAATTCTTCTTTTTTCCCCAGCATATGTCTGAGCTGCTGGCTGTAGTGCGCCTGCCCTTTATCCACCCCAGCTACCTACTGAACGTAGTGGACAACGAGGAGCTGATCAAGTCCTCAGAGCCATGCAGAGACCTGGTTAATGAGGCCAAGCGCTACCACATGCTGCCACATGCCCGACAGGAGATGCAGACACCCAGAACACGCCCACGACTCTCTGCAGGTACACGCTTCACCTCATCAGTGGCGAATGTAAATGCCGCAGAGCTGGAAAGTAACAAAGTGTAGTTATATTATTAAATTCTATCATATTACTGTAATTAGGTCTGTCTGCTTTTTCTGAGTTATTCCTTCACATCATTCTTTTAACTTGTATTTTTTTTTTTTTTTTGGTAAAGCCATGAGGTGACTTTTTAACATCAGACAGCTTGAAGGAGTTAACCTAAATTCAAAACAAATCAAAACATCAACGAATATGACAGCAGGAGTAAAACCTTATAGTCATTATTATAATCTGTATGTTGCTGCATACACTTTTTGTTCAGCAAGGCAGTTTGTATTGTGACAGCTAGCCATAAACATGAAGATAGTTTGTAGCATCATTCTACCTAGCATTACAGGGATGAGGGGAAAAAAGCTCTTGTTGGTTAGCTTTAGCTAATGTATCTTGTTTTGTTGGTATAAAAGTGCATAAATTGACCATCATTATGTAAAATCATCGTGTGGTTTGTCTTATTTGTTTGGGAATCTGTCGTGTCATTTTACTTTCAGATTTCAGTTTTATTTTTAAGTTTGATATTTAAATATTTAAATGTCATATTTTACGTTTTAAGCTTTCCTGCTATAATCTGAGTGAATAATTTGAAGGTGTACTTCAGCTTTCCCAGAGTGTTCATTATTAATTTCACTTCAACCTGAATAAGAATTAGGATACTTTTGCCATCTCTATTTTTGTTCTTTTTCTTTTCTTTTTCTTTTTTTTTTGGCCCGACATCTCTCTGTTTCTTTGGATGTCCATTGTGACTATTATTTAGAAAACTATTATAATAATTATTTTAACGTATCCAAATTGAAGGTCCGATAAAAAGGGAGAACAAATAATACCCCTAGATATAAGTGTTGTGTGTAAGTTTCGGTGCATTGCTGCGATGTGTTACTTTATTCAAGTCCCAACCTGGCGATATTCTGATAGAGCAGTAAAGCTGAAAGATCTTGTTCAAGTGTAACAGCACCCCACGCAAATGCAGTCAAACGCGGTGCTGGAGTCCGGCCACAGCGGTATCATGTCCTTGCCAAAGAGAGTGTCAACAGTGGGTGTCGGAGCACCTGCACCTCTTATTACCGAGCTTTAGCAAGTCAGTAAATTTCACTGATGTGTACCTTCGCAGCGCTCTGCTGTGTGAAACCGAATTTCCATTTTAAACGCTCCATTCTACATCTGCTCGTGCATCTACAAATAATTTTTACCTTCGTTTATAGGAAAATGTTCTGTGTACTTCTTTTTTACTATTTTTCATTGCCTATACAGAATGAAACGTTAACTTGCTCAAACATGTTGAACCGCTTGAATTGTGAAAGCCTTTTGTAGCTTGTGAAGTGCAGTAAAGCTAAATTAATGTATTAGCTTGAACTCCTTGATCGCACACTACAGACTGTGACTCTGTGCTACGATTATCAGAAAATTCACTTAATTTCGTAGGTGACTACTGCATCTCTTTTAAGCATGGGTTAGTGCACTCCAATCAGCAGAGTCACCCCCACCCCACCCCCATGGCCTGCCTCTAATACCTGTCTCATTGGGTTTGTCAGCGGGAGAGACCGAAGCACAGCGGGGTTTCTCACACAGCAGGAGTTCAGGAACCTGTCACAAGGCCATGGATCGCAGGCCTTGATCTCAGCCATGCCAGATTAGCGAGTTCTGACTGACTCATGGGTCAGATTAGTACTGCATTCTTCGCCGTACACTACTGTAAACATGATTTATTTCTTTATCCCCAAGAGGCAGCTGGTCACTCTGGCCTGTTCACAACATTCTCAAGCTGACTATCGTTTCAACATTCGCAGGCATTGTTTGTCTTTACTTTTCTGTAGCATTATGTTTCATACTTTTTCCTATCTCGCATCAGGGAAGTTTTCTTGGCATAGTCACTTCTGGCTTGCTCATTAGCCATCTAATTCTGCATCCAGTTTCAGTAAAGCCTCTTTGTCACAAGGTCTATTGTTAAAAGTGCTGTACAAATAAAATTAAGGACATAATGTATGGAGACAGACCACACACACATACACATTTAATAGGAACATGTACACCAGAGATGTCCAATCTTATGTGTAAAGGGCCGCTGTGGGTAAAGGTTTTCATTCCAACTAAGCAGAAGTCACACCTAGGGATTAGGGAAAGCCAAGATCAGCTGATTAAGGTGGAATCAGGTGTGGCTCTGTTTAATTGGAATGAAAGTCTACACCCACACTGGCCATTTGTGGACACGATTGGACACCGCTGCTGTAAACCATTATTAGCAATTATGCAATTAGCTATTAATGTAGCAGAGGCTTAGTGCATTAAGTTACACAGGAACAAATCAAGAGCTTCAGTTCATTTACACATAAAACCTCAGTATGTGGGGGGGGGAAATCTGTTTCTGTTACAGTGGTACCTTAGTCCTCGAACTCATTAGAACTCGAATTTCTTAAAATTCAAACAAACCAGATAGAAAAAAATTACCTTGAACTCAATCTGAATCTCAGAAGTTGAACCATGAACGCCGACCTAAGATAACTTGTACGCGCGGGGAAATGAGTCACACGGCACGTCTCTCGGCGGAAACAAAGGGTAATTCTTCAGTCTCAGCCTCGCATTTGCTGTGATAGCATCGTTTGTTGGTGATAGTGCTTTTTTATTGAAAATATCAGGTAATACACTGTGAGTCAGATGTAAAATCCTTTCAGGCTTAATTTAGACTCCATGGAGAAGTATATGAGACGGCAGGCAAACTCATAGCACAGAGTAAGAACAGACAGGGTAACCGAACTGCGTACAACACCATGAAGGAACAGGCTATAATCATAAACCGAATATCAAGCGAGAAGGTCAAAACCAGAAGAGTATACAGACTTAGATCACGGCTTGACAGATCCACACATGAAAGCAGCAATCAATGCTTCACCATTTGAGTGTCCAAGACCAAGTCTCTTATAGTCTGAGTCATTAGACCAGATGTGGATCACCTACGGAAGACCACGTGACGCCCGCACCTGGAGCGAATCCTCTTGCATGTGCCCACAGCGCTGCTGCTGGGAGTAATCAAAGGCAGGCAGATCCGTGACACACACATTGTTTGGAAACATTTATTTTCTTACTTTACAAATTACTGTTTTGCTAAATGTGCTTAGATGTGTTTAGTATATAAACATTTAGGTGTCATTTTTTGGGGCCAGGAACCAATACTATTTCTTATGGGGAAAACTTGATCAGAACTCAAACTTTTTAGGATTCAAACCCGTGTTCTGAACGGATTAATTTCGAGTTATGAGGTACCAGTGTACTTTGACTGTAGCAGGGTTGTTGGTGAAAGTCAGGCTGGTTTGAGTATTTCAGTTTCAGGGTTGTTTTTTTTTTGGTTGTTTTGTTTTTTTGCAATAGTTCACGTTCAAATTTGACATTTTTAGTATTTTTCAAGGCACTAAAAAATACAGTGAGTGGCAGTTCTATGGGCAGAAATTCCTTGTTGATGAGAGAGATCGGAGAAGAATGTCCAGATTGACAGGAAAGGCACAGCAACTGAAATAACCACTCTTTTGAGCAATTTTGAGCAGAAAAGCATCTCACGATGCACAACATGTTGAACGTTGAGGTGGATGAGCAACGAAACCAGAAGAGCACCTGAGGTTCCTCTCCTATCAGTCAAGAATCTGAGGCTACAGTGGGCACAGGTTCACCGACACCGGACAGTCTAAGATTGGAAAATCATGGCTTGGTCTTTTTCCAGTCTTAGGCTGTTCAACTTTAGTGAGGCTGTATACATAAAAATGTTATAAAAACAAACAAAAATGGAAGATAAAAGTGGTAGTTAAGGCTTTGGAAAAAGAGACACTATGTAAATATGCAATGTTTTTATATTAAAGGCTTATATTCGCTGCCTTGCAGAATTTCATTTTGCACTACGTACACAAATCTTTGTAAACTATACGATTCAATAGTATACAAACCAGGAGCTTTTATCATTGAGGAATTAAAATGATGGAAAGAATAATATAACAGCAGTGAATCCCACGTTGCATTTTAACTAGCCTCTGCACAACTGGCTAGACTGTTTTTTTTATTTATTTATTTATTTATTTATTTTTTAATGTTTTCTACTGTAGGTTGTGCACATTAACGTTTCATTTTATTCTGCTGCAGAAGACTGATCCTATTTTCTCCCGCTGCAGAGAAATGCCCCAGTCCTCTGGTTTTGGAGGAGGAATGTATGTCATGAATTTTAATCCAAACACTTGGAGTAAAAAAAAAAAAAAAAAATCATGTTGGGCAATCAAACTGCCTGAGCCTGAAGCTGGCAGACAAGAATCTTTTTTTGTTTGTGCATTTGTTTGTTCCAGAAAGCGAATTCTCTATCATTCCTTAAATAAATATATATATTTTGGGAGGGAATCTTTGTGCACAGACAGTCAGCCAGCCATTGTCGTGTTTGGTGAAAACTTGGTTTTGTGTGTCAAGGTCTGGAACTTTCACTGTCTGCTTCTCTAGACTAGCTGTCTACTATGTAATTACTACAGTAGTTTTTGCTTAACAGAAGAATTATAAAAAAAAAAAATGAAAAAATTTTTTAAAACTCCAATTGCATAAGCGTTCATGCTAACAACGGTCCAAAGCAATTAACAATGAAATGGCAACAACAGTTCAGTTGGAGTTCTTAACCATTATGAATGCCATCAAGACTGAGCAGGGCTGCTCTATTTGTCTTTAAAGGTTTTGTTGGAGAGAAAACGCTTATTTTAAAATCGCCATGTACTTAGTTTGCTGATCAAACCAAGAGAGGGTAAATCAAATGAAAAATCTTTGAAGCTCTGCAAAAACCCAGGCTCTTGTCACGTCTTTAACCATGTAGTTAATCTCTGGTCCAATGAGCTGCCTTCAGCTAAATAATGAACATAAATGAATTTGATTGCATAAGTCACAACAGAGGATTTGCTAACAAACGCCTGGCAACTAGCTTTTGTTTGGAATACAAAAGTCACCAGAATATGGACATATTTTCACATGCTTATTGTCTCTGCTACAGTATTATCTCAAGTACTCAGTTTGTTCTGGTGAAATCTCAAAACCTTGGTTGGCCAGATGGTGTCTATACAAGCTATTGCTCCAAAGACAAATCAAAGTGAGACCATGTTGTTGCAAAATAGCTAACAAGAGTTAAACAAAACCTGTACCATGTACCAAGACTGGGGGCAAGGGGAAGTAAAATCTAATTTGTTGTCTTTTTATATAACGTAAAACATACTTGGCCCTGTTTTAATGATTTAAGCGCACGGTCTGCAGCGCATGGCACAAGTGCATTTAGAGTCTGACCAAATCCACTTCAGCTAATTTAACAGTGGGGAACAAAATGCTGGAAGCACGAAGGTGCATGGTTTGAAATGGTTGTACTTATGCTCTTAATTATATATGGGTGTGTCTTGGGTGTAACAGGCAGTAAAGTGTCATCTCCCACTCCCTTTAAGGGCTAAGGGATATTAGGACTGTGGATTTGCCAGGCAGGACAAAAGAACACTTCTCTACAGAGGAAACACATAGATACATATGTAGGTGCACAACACGCAAATGCACTCTGCTTACACACACAGGGATGAGCCGCAGCACACAAACATGCAAAATGTTGAAAATGAAAAGGTTACGTTATGAAAGATTATTATTTTATTGTTGGTGGAATCCTGCTGTTCATGGGGATGGTCTGCTCGCATGCTTTCACTTGCCTGCATAGGTGCATATTACTGTCTGGATAATGCACACTTAAAATATCAGTGAAATACAGCACCATTGACTTGAGAGCAGGTTTCTGTTGGTCAAGAAAATACGCCAACAGTGCGCTTGACCACACCTCCTTTTAAGGCCAACATGCTCATGGGTGCTCAGATGAAATCAGTTGCATTTGCTATTTAAACAATGTGGGTGCTGGGTGGGAAAATGACAACTGCATTAGTGTCAAACTAGCAAAGATGGTTGCATTGCATATGGCACCGTTTTGTGCCGGGTTGGAAGATAGGGCCCACTGTCTCGGTCAGTTGTCTCTAAAGATTAGACCTATCAAAAAGTGACACGGAATAAAAGCTCTGTATGCTTGTATATCAGTGGTTTTATTTATTTATTCATTTTTATATTTATTTGCTGCCTTTTTTGTCTTTGCAGGGGTTGCTGAGGTGATAGTGCTGGTAGGAGGGCGTCAGGTCATCGGTATGAACCAGCGCTCGCTGACAGCTGTCACTTGCTTCAACCCCCAGAACAACAAGTGGTACCCGCTGGCCAGCCTGCCTTTCTACGATCGCGAGTTCTTCTCTGTCATTTCAGCAGGGGATAATATCTACCTGTCAGGTAATCAAAATGGCTATGTGTCATTTGCAGTTTTGTGCCTCCCATGGGTGAGAGCGTTTATATTTAGTGCAGCCTGGTGAGAATTTGTGGAGGGAGGGTTTCCACTTTTTTTTTTTTTATCCTGCCTGAATTTTTCTTAAGATTTTTTGTCGCTCATTGCTCTCGTGTATGTTTTTAGGAGACTGTGTTTACCCCTAAATAGTAAAAACACTCTTCTCTGTGCCATATTGTTCCGATTCCTGCTTGAAATTGATCTGTGCCTTGAGCCTTCTTTGGAAGAGAGTGTAATTGACCCATCATTTCAATGGGAGGGAAAGACAATGTCATCTGTCTCTCCCCTTAGGTTAAAGACACACCAACTAATCAGACATCGGCCTCAAGTGTCTTTCCTCTATACATAAATCTATCACTTCTTTTAATTGCTGTCACATTGGACAGATATGTGCTACAATTTAAATGATCCATTACCTTTTTTGACTATGAGGACAGTACTTTTTTTTTTTTTTTTTTTTTTATTATTTTTTTTTTTTATAAATTGTCCCCCATGTGTAACATTTGGTGCAAATAAATTGACACTTTAAACTTGACATTCGGTGCCTTCGTAGCTGCAGTAGAGTTGTATTAGAGTAGGTGTGTGAAAGGCAGTGTGCAAATGGAGACTTGAGCAGTCATTTGTGTTTGGGTTTTTCACTGTCTTCAGGTGGAATGGAGTCGGGAGTCATGCTGCCTGACGTGTGGTGCTACATGTCCCTGCTAGATAATTGGAACCTGGTGTCCCGAATGACAGTCCCTCGTTGTCGCCACAATAGCCTGGTCTATGATGGCAAGCTGTACACCATCGGAGGACTCGGGGTGGCAGGCAACCTTGATAACGTGGAAAGGTAGGATAGCTGGACACACACACACACACACACCCACACACACTGTTTCAGCATTCAAGCCATTATGCGTTCCAGATAAGGGTGGTGAGAAACAATCTGATAATTAGATCTCTGCTGGAGGATTGCACAACTATTTCAGCGGCAGGTGACTGTGACACAAATGCATTGCACTCGTCGGATCTGCTTTCCTTTTGAATACTAATGCGCGGGTTGTTGCTATAATGAACTGTACTAATGAAGCCAGGCATGCTAAATGGTCCAGCGAGTTTTAAGTTTAAATACGATACATGAGAATTATAACTGGGGAATAACAACATTTACTTGACATAGGGGAAGAAGTTTGGTTCCTGCTTATGGATAAACACATATATTATTCATTATGTTTTCAACTGGGTGGCAGAACTTCTCTGAAAGGCTTTTTTTCCCCCCACAACTTTGGTTAAGGCAGTGCATTTTCCAGGCTATCTTGTCCATTCCGGGATGTCCACAATAAAAGTAACCACGTATTAACCTAAAAGCAGTATCATTTAGTTCATTCAATCAAAAAGACTTTGCTAATGCACCAGACCTTGTCCGTTCTGTTTGCGCCTTGTCCTTATTATCTTCTCTCCCGAAAGAGTGTGTTTCTACAGCTCCCTAGCCTTGTCGATAGATCCATCCAGGCTCATATATTGCCCACTGCACTCTGTGTCTAGCCTCCTGTGCATTTGCATGAGTCACCACTTAATTGACAGAGTACTGGGGGAATCATTGCTTACACAACAGTGGTTTGTTTGCTGTTTGAGGCTCCTGGAAAACGAGTCTGTGTTCTCTCTCAGTAATTCCTAATTTCTGGCCTGCCATCCATCTTGCCTTCAGTTTCATGCTCCTAACCATGAAATCTCCTCCGTTCAGAATTATGTCCTCAATCAGTCTCTTTCTCAAGGCCGCTATCAGACCTCTCTGAGCAGGGGCTGTATTTCTAATCAATCAACGCTTTTGCTGTGTTCTCTATATCCCTTGCTCTCTCTCTCTCTCTCTCTCTCTCTCTCTCTCTCTCTCTCTCTCTCTCTCTCTCTCTCACTCACACACACACACACACACACACACACACACACATGCACTCTCTCTTTCTCTGAATTAATTGTTTATATTAATACATAGTACATTAATACAGCATGGTATTACAATACAGTGATACACCTCCATTCAGGAAAAACGCACACTATAGTGATTCTAAAAGTGCCCATCGCTCCGAAAGCACTCCCCTCCTGCGCTGTGCTCATCAGTGGCCAAGCGGGTGTCTGTGGGAAGACTTCTAACCTTTTACCATTTTGAAATACCACACCCCTAGAGACATGCCTTTGTGTTGGGATGGGAAGAATTGTGATTATGCCAAGGATGTTCCCTACTCAAGTGCTATTACCCGCACTTACAATTTAATTGGTCTTTGATGATGGATTCTTGTCCCTGAGCCACAATTTCGCCGGCGTCCAGCACTGCCTTCCGAGCTCTGGTCTGGCTGTGAGAGTTAATTCACTCTTTGTGTCTTGTAGCCATCATATGGACACTATTTCCATGCTCTGATTCACTGCATAAGGTCACAGTGCAATTAAAATAATGTGAACACAGAAAGGACTGTTAAATTCCTATTCTTATACTTTCATCTATTCTCCTATGTAAAGCCATTCTTCCTCGGCTGTTATCAAGTTTAATTATGCACCATATGGTGAAATATATCACATTAATACATGGTCACGCATTATTCCTGGGGAGTTATTAAGATCACTGTAACATTCAGCTCAAGTCCTAGGGGTTGTTTTGAATGCAGAACTTTTTCTTATGTTCGTTTCCCAGACAAACTGAAAGAAAGAAGTCGTGTTAGGATTTGGGTTTGGGTTCCTGGAGGCAGTCAAAGCCAGCTCTCATTGTGGCCTGCTGAGATAGAGCACCCTGCCGTGCCAACTCGACACACCATGGGATTAAAGGAACTGATAATTCTCCTTCTTCCTGCGCCTTCATCTCCCGCTTTCGGTTGCTCAACACAGCTCCCAGCAACTTCTTTCAGACGTTCAGCGGAGCTTTTGGGATCGCGTATTGAACGGATACGGCAAAGGCAGGCCCAAACATTTTTAGCAGTTTTCTTAATTGAAAGTCTCTTCCCCCACTTGCTGTTCAAACGAGCTTGTTTCGCCTCCACTGTAGTATCTCTCCTCTCAGTGGACTGTGGTGTGTTGGTTGGAACACAGCTGGTGTTTAATAGTGGCTGTTGCTGCCTTCTGCTCTGCAGGGCTTCTGCCTTAGCCAACTTCAATAAGATGTTGCCTCTAGGTATGGCCTAAAAAATTGGCTCTCTCCTCTAAAAACACCATATTTATTTAAGGCAGTGCTGCACCTTTGATTGTGTTCCAACAAAACTCTCAAGTGACTAAGTATTACAGATACCCATCCAGCTGTAAAGGCTTTAGGAATTGGCACATAGAGAGCCAGCAGCGTGTAAAGGCTGTCCATTAAATGTACAAGAAATGGCCCTAGCTGCAGGAATTCTGCATTCAACATGAATACATTCAGTACTGGGTCTTGAGCCACCCTATTTCTTGTAGTTAAACTTTTGTTATCGGTATTTATTTTATGAATTCTGCATCACCAAGTCAGTACAAAAACCTTTTTGGATTTTCCAACATTACTTTTCCAGAAATAATTTTCATTTGAAGAACATTTGAATGTCAGTAAAAAAGCAAAATATTACATAAAAGATCACTTTTCAGGCAAAAAAAAACAACCCTAAAGAAGGCTCCAGGGTTTTACTGCAAAAAAAAAGAAGAAAGTGCAGCAGTCAAAGTCTCAAGAAGAACCGTGGCAGATTCTCCAAGATGTTCGATAATACTTACAGCTCATTTCCTTATAAAACTGTACACCTCATTCTTGTGACTGCTATTTAGCAGGGGGGAGCAAAGGGATGTCACACCAAAGATCATCTTTGTTTACTGCATGGTGTGGTATGTTTCTTTGAGCTCGAAAGTTTTATTGCCATTTAGTGCTGCCACGATTAGTTGACGTAAAATTCGTCAACGACAATTTTATTGGTTGAATAGTGCCTAGTAATAGGGTTTTTTTGCCTGAAAAGTGATCTTTTATGTAATATTTTGCTTATTTTTGGTCTGAAACGGCTTATCTGAATTCAGGTAATTCCCCTCCACACCACTAGAGTTTGCTGTGCGCACCCTGCTGGCTACCCTCTCTCTTCGTAATGTTTCCGGAAATGATGTTGACCAACACTATCCACACGCGATTTACATGCACGAGCAGCATAACACTTCTAACGCTATTGCAGTGCTTCTCAAATAGTGGGGCGCGCTTCGGTGTGATGCCGTGTGATCCCGAGGAATATGCTTTTTTTTTTGCTGTACTACGCAGGCGCGCTCACTCAGCACAGAGCAGGAGAGAAGTCCAGAAAACGAACCCTTAAGAAAAATTAAAAAATATTTAACAGTTACGAAAAGAAAGGCAGAGAGAGACAGAGACAGCCCCAAGGCGGCGTTAAAATGTTGGGGTGGGGGGTGGGGGTCCCGCAGCACACCTGATAAGCTCTCATGGCGCACTGGTTGAAAAACACTGCTCTAACTTAAATGGAAAAGTTTTGTTTCTTTTCATTTTGTCATTTGCCATCGTGGCTGTAATGGATTGGTTTCAGTTTGAATTCTATGAGTAACAGAAGTGTACAACACATTCAGGGTTTGAT
>JAQLOM010000005.1:8257059-8270241 GCA_030068315.1 Chrysichthys thysi
ACACACACACACACACACACACACACACACACACACACACACACACACACACACACACACACACACACACTCGTATTACTACACAATTCCCATAAAGCTGAATTACAACTCTGTTTCTGCTGAATCACAGTTTTTTGAGATCACTCTAAAGTGAAAACCTCAAATAATAAATATTTTATAACGATATTTTACCTCGCATAAGCAATACTTTAGACTTTTGTCTCATGAAAGAGACCGACTGTGTTTATTCCCGATAAAGGGGTCAGTGATCCACAAAGGCTCCTAGTGATGTCAAGTGGTGCAGATATGCTTGAGTCCACAAATAATGAAGTGTCTCAGGCTTGTGCATTAGGACCCCATTGCTTTGCTCTTGTCCCGGTCCTTTTTAAAGGTTAAAAATTCATTTATTTAGACATAGTTTTAAAGGGAATTTACGGGGAATGTTTGTGCCTAAGGGTCCTTTGGGTCATGCAGCCATGTTACCGATTAAAATAGATCCCTAAATATAGCAGAGGAAAACAACAGGATGTTTGTAGCAGCATAATGCTGGTTCTGCTTTTCAAGCAAAAAATCTGTCTCAGCTATATTAAAAAAAAAAATTAAAAACAACAAGAACCACAACAAGAAATAATTCTCCTGACCATGGCGAAACCATGGAGATAAGAGAGCATGTGCTTCTCTATTTAATGTCATGGATATCTGCACATCATCCTGTCCAAATTTGGTATGAAACTTGAAGCATGAAAAAGTTTGATTTATAAGCAACACTTCCAGTAGGCAGTTGATGGCGCTTTGAAAACAAATCACTGGATGGCCATAAATAATAAAAAAAAATGTCAAAGGGGGTACTATTGAGCACTCGGGCCCCGCTCATGTCCAAGCTTTTGCCAGAACATGATGTCCACCACTTCTGATGTTTGTGCCAAGTTTTTGGAGTATTCAACCATGCCAAGTATCTTAATAATGTGTCTTGAAAAATGTTAAGCAGGTCAAAAACAAGAGGACCTTTTGCATCATTATTGATATAAAAAAAACCTCTTCTGTAAAATATAAGAGCTGGTCTTTAATCTTGCGATGCTCTGCTCAGCACCGGAATACAGAGTGATTATGGAGGCTTTACTCAAAGTTACATGCATGTTTACTACTTGGCCAAAGGTTTGTAGGCTCCTGAACATCGGATCCATATGTGGGGTCTTCCCCAAAATATAGTCACAAATCTGGAAGTACACAGGTGTCTCAGAAGTATGTGGAAGCTGTAGCATTACAATTTTCCTTTACTCAAATCAAGAGGTCCAAATGTTCCAGTATGACAATGTCTCTGTGCACAATGCAGGCTCCATGAAAACATGGTTTGCCAAGGGTGCTGTGGAAGGACATGAGTGTCCTGCACAGAACCCTGACATCAAGCCCACTGAACACCTTTGGGATGAACTGGAATGCCGACTGCACCCCAGGCCTCCTCACTTGACATCAGAGTCTGACCTCACTAATGCTCTTGTGGCTGAATGAGCACAAATCCCCGCAGCCATCATCCAAAATCTAGCGAGGCTATTATAGCACAAAAAAAGCAAAAAAGAGAGAGAGAGAGAGAGATTAAATCTGGAATGGGATGCTTCAAAGCACATATGGGTGTTTTAGGTAGGTGTTCACAATCTTTTGGTTATGTTGCGTGTGAGATTAATGCTAAGGTAGTCTGATTACTAAACCATTACCTCATTTGCTCTCATTATCTTTTTAGCTAAAACATTACATTTATTTTCACATTTCAGATATCAGTGCTGCCTCGTCTATGATGGCATACAGTGATCACTTTAGCATTCTTCGACATATTCAGTAACTCAGTTGTGTAGTCAGTGCAGGATCTGATCTCGCAGGAGTGAGCATCTTGTTTCATGGCTGTGGGTTTCACTGACTGCAAAAGGACATGTTGATCTTCTTTAATGTTGAGAGTGCCTAACTCCTCTCCCCATGTCGCCAAGAAATAACATCACAGTGTCTTTCCTGGTGTAGTGACCAGTTTCCACACTCACTAGTGTGCTCATTGTGCTGGGGCAGGCAGAACGTTGCTGTGGGAGGTGCTCATGTGGTGCTGGCTGATGTTATGTGCTTAAAATGTAAATCAAGCTGCTGCTGAGCCATGCTGCCTACAGCTAGCTCTACCGCACACCGCGGAGCGGGAGAATGACGGCATCATACAGGCGGCTTCCTGTGAGCTGCAAACTTTATTGAACTGAAAAACTGTGATACAGCATGAACAGCCAAGAGGAGCTTTGCTATGAATGAGTGAGTTTGTGTATGTGTTTGTATCGCAGGTAGGGGCCAGTGGGGGGATTAGGGGGAACGCAGGGGACAGGGAATTCTAGAGAGACTCCTTGATGAGTGACGTTTATACTACCAAGGTTGCCAGATTGACATTACAGTGCTTAGAAGGAGACGCTGACCTGAGCACATGCATGCGTATACACACACACACCCACACATAGTGTTTTGAGTAATTTCTTGGTGATGGCTTGCACATGCGTATGGTCAAGCAGAGAGCTGCGAGTCAAAGGCAGATTACGTCAATAGGCTTATGCACAACTACTGCTGGGCCAAAAGCCAAAACACTTCGGATAAAGGACCATGAAGCTCTTGAACACTGCTTTGTCGTGAATGTGTTAAATCCAATGTTTACCTTGTTAAGAGCAAAACACTGCGTTGCGCACTCTGTGGGCCTCTACATCAGTAATCTTTTGAATGTTTGAATGCTGAATCCTGCTGTTCTGTTTGTTGACTTTTTATATTGTACAGAATGCAGATTTCACCTCAGGAGCCGCCATTCCACAACCAGGAGGCCACGAAATGTAATTAACTCTACAAGATTCACTTCGCTCCAGAGAGTGATTTTGAAATCACAGCTGTTTTGGAGACTGCGATTGTAATTCAATTATTTTCCACCCTCATCAATTATTCATGTGCTTTCCTTGCTTATTTCCTCAAACATCCAGAAGTGAATTGCACTCAGTCCAGCAAAAAAAATATGGAGCAGCCTTTGTATTGATGATCAGTGCTAGGCTCAACTTATTCACATCCAGAATTTCAGGACGCGTTTGCTTCTTTTCCGTTCGTTTAAGGAGCACGAGGAAATAAATGAGTTTTGAGACGAGTTACGTGTGATGAGCGCGTTTTCTGCCCACCAGACGGAGCCGTCATTGGGTCAGTAGTAATCCTGTTTAAAAACACTATAATGACGCAGGGTAGTGCTTTGGATAATGGCTTTTTATCTAGCACAGTTCTATAAGGAGTAATTCCATGTAATTGTATGTAAATGGAGCAATCCTGGTTAGACCACAGCGCTCTGGAATTCTCAAATCCGATTGGTCAGATGGTGTTTGTCATTTATTTTTTTTACCAACTGCATGAGTGACAGTTGTTCCAGCTTTACTTCCGATCAACAACTCATTCACAGGGACTTGTGGATGGATGGTGGATGTTCCACATCATCCAAGCTTAATAATAAAAATGTTTTGTTATTTAAAAAAAGACACATAATGGCTAAGCTTGCTTTGACTAGATGTTTATTTAACAATTATTAAAATTGTCTCCAGTGTCAGTGCTTTGTAAGTTTTGCTTTGAACTTTATAGGAAAGTGACGAGCTGCGTGTGGTTTTTTTTGGGGGTTTTTTTTTCCATCATTAACTTAAGAGAAGCTATTAGTCAGGTAGGAGAGGCTAGTGAGGGAACAAGTGTTTATAGGTATAATAACCTAAGTGATACTAGGGACTATCTTGTTTCACAGATGTTCCATATCATTAAATGTAAAGATCCACTATGTAGGATTAGCAGAAATGGAGTATATATGGAGTATAGTATGTAATGGAATTCATAAATATGCTTTCGTTAGTGTATAATTACCTGCAACTATAAATTGAAATTTGCATAAACTTAAAGTAAGCACTTAGGGTTAGGCGCAAGCCATCATGTTGTGCTGCTACATTAACCAGGAATGGACAAAACTCTAGGTTTTTTGTTTTTTTTTTAAGTGAAGATGAAGAAGAGGAAATGAAGGCAAAGAAAGACGAGGAATCGGTGTTTGCTGGTGCTGGCTAACAAGTTTGAGAACCCAAATTTTGAAAAATGGTGGATCATAATTTAGCAGAGAAATTATACATTTTGACAGCCACCGTACATTCTAATAGACACTTGAAATGGAAGAAGACAGAGAGGGGCATTCAGCTGATTGAATCCTACATACTGGACTTTTAACTTGCTTAATATCTAGTCTTCTACAAGAAAAAAAATTTCTCTCTCTCTCTCTCTGTGTTATACAGATAACAAGTATGCTCCTGCTGTAACACTCAATGGCTTTATCTTCATCCTTGGAGGAGCATATGCTCGAGCCACAACCATCTACGACCCCGAGAAAGGCAACATCAAAGCAGGACCCAACATGAACCACTCGAGGCAGTTCTGCAGGTAATGAGTTCAGGCTGACCCTCAGTCAATATGACCTACCCGCAGTTCACACCTATTCTGATGCATTAATGTCTGTAATATCCGTGCTGACAGTTCTTTTAGTGGACAGCATCCATTTATTCTGTCCGCCTATAAACCCAGTGTTGCTAAAAATGCCATAGGTTTCATAAATGCAGCGTAGCCGTCCACATCACTGGGTCAATGTGTTTTTGCTGTGGAGAGCTACGAACTTGAGAGGATCCATCACAATGAACTGCCTCGCCGTGTCTGAAAAAGTGAAGAAAGCTGTTCTCGAAAGTAGTTTTAAAAAGCAGCAAAGCCTCTTACATGCTCTCGACTGTCTTTCACGCCATCGAGGCGCTTTTGATAGTCTCATCCATATCCACAGCTTTCTCTGCTGATTTTCATGTAAGATCAGTGGTCTTGCAAAAGGCACAAATGCACTGAAACATTTTCATTCTTTAGCTTCAAGGCTGTTCTCTGTGGAAATAGAAAGGCACTTCTGCCTGCTTGTTGTTTTATATATATATATATATATATATATATATATATATATTTCATTTGAACAAAAATATATAAAGTTGTTTTATCTTGTATCCCACATTTTCGTTTCAAGTCAGAAATATTGACATTGGTGTGGAAAAAGTATCTAGAAGCAGAATGATAAGGATATAACTTGCTTTGATACAAAAAATTGTTGAAAAAAAAAAAGAGAGATTGTGAGAGACAGAAACACTTTGCACTCATAAGAATTCATTTCTAGTCCCTTGGGTTAAGCTTTGGGTTGCATCTGTCTCGTGCGCTGATTGGTATTCACAGCAGAGAGAGTAATTAGCTCAGTGGCAGATGAAGCGTGGATGAGCCGCAGAACAGTTGCTTGTTCTCCACGTCTCCAAAACATAACTGTGTGTGTGCGTAGATGTGTGTGCATGTTGGTGTGCATTCGCATCCGTGCACTTCTCTCCACACTTCTGCTGTGCGTTTGCGCTACACGTACTGTACAGTTCCCAGAAATGGCTCGTCGGATCCAGTGCTGGGAGTTTGTGAAATGAATACTGCAAAAAACAGGACATTAGGAAGTGAGTGACGTATTCTTTCCAGACTGGTGTATCCATAGGCATAATGAACCTTTTCACAGGAAAAGTGGTAGAAATGACAAGAATAGAATTGCCGTTGCTTATCTAGCTGATGCCTTGCATCAGGAAGCTCCTGCAGTATTTCCTCTCCTCTCAAACCTTGCTGTGTTTTCCTTGCTTTGAGCAGCGCCGTGGTCCTGGATGGGAAGATCTACGCAACAGGAGGCATTGTAAGCAGCGAGGGTCCGGCGCTGGGCAACATGGAGGCTTTTGACCCCTGCGCCAACGCCTGGACACTGCAGCAGAGTATGCCATGCCCACTCTTCAGGCACGGCTGTGTGGTCATCAAGAAGTACATTCAGAGTGGTTGATGTCGGAGCTGAGAAAAACAGAATGCTGTTGCCTCCCTAGCACACTCCTCCATTCTGTGCTCCCCCGCTCACACTCTCACTGCCCCGGGATCACCAGTGCTGACACTGAAGTGTTGTGAAATCTCTCCTTTAGCTCTTTTTAACCCTCTCTCTGTATCTCTCATTCTCTCCTATTCCATAATATCATCTATCTCCTGCTCTCAACCATATGGAATAGAGAAACGCTTCATTACAGCAGGCATTCTGACTCAACAAGGTACCTCTGTGTAACGTATGCCACCTCAAGCTGTTGGCAGTGAAGGTCTGGAGTGGCACTAGCCTTAACGCTCCGTCACCACTTCAGTTCAAGTGCACATCTCAGTGTCTCTCTCCTCAACACTCTGGTCAAATTTCTCTCCTTTGAGTCGGTCATTGTAGTTGACCGAACCTTGAACGGTTTCCATGCTTTTATTCATCGGTGTAGCAATATTTTGTGATTTTTTTTTTTTTCTTCAAAAAGGACTCGGCTCAATTCTGACTCTAATGATGGGAGACATACGGTACGTCTTTATGACAAAGGGGGAAATATGAAGTCTTTACTCTGCACTGAAATTTGGGTTGCAGTTGTGAATTCATAGCTATTAGTACTATAGTGAATTATGTTTCAAAATGGAGTGTGTTTGTGACAAATATGAAAACAAAAAGCATTCCTTTCTCCCCAGGAGCCGAACCTGGAACAGTAGTACTGTAGTAGGAGATGATCTCACTGACTCTGTCATTTGCACTGGAAGGAATAGGGTTTCACGTATCTGATCTGGACTGGCGACCTGGGCTGGTCTACAAGTTGGAGCACTGAACTTGCGCACATTTCTTTTTGCACTCTGCTAAAGCACAAATGATTTGAGGGTCAGAGTGATGTCAAAAATGTGATATTTTTACCTTTGTTTCCTGCTGTTTGCTGAATCTGGCAGCATTCTTGGAATGCCAGTGGAACAGAATGGGATTCTCTGTAATTAAGGAAGACGACAATATTGTTTATTTTAGGACGTGCTGACGGTGGTTTCTAGACAAATGTATAGTATATTACAGAAATGGTTATGTACCAAAAAAAAACAAAACAGTTGATCATTGCCACATATCGGTTATTGTTTCAATTAATGAGAGTACTTCATCATTAATTAAAACAATAATAAGTCAAATACAGTTGATTACTAAAAAGAGCGTGTCTGCTTTATTTTATTTGGTTCAGCGGGTCATCTTGGTGCCTCCGAGTCCTGAGTGACAGTTACCATTTATTGTCTCCTCGGGTCAATGCAGGGTTCTTCCAGGTATTCAAAGATTCCTCCTACCCAATAATTACAGGCTTGGTGACTCTGGTGATGAAGTAGCATCCTATCTAGGGTGCATTCCTTCATCAAATCTGTCACAACTCAAATCACGTGCACACTGAGTATTTATGAATTAAGTAATTCATGAATAAATGGACTTTATTATACTGAGGATACAAGTACTTGGGTTTCTCCCATTTTCTTTCCAATTTGGGCACCTGCTAATTCCTACCCACTAGCCAGCTCACGCCAGTCACGTGACAGCAATCATCTAGGGAGGTTAACGTGTTTACTCTGAAACACATAAAGCCAGCCAATTGGATCTTTTCAAGCTACTGCAAATTCTGCATCAGAAGGCAGCGTAATACACAATCTACCCTCTTCCACATACATGAGCTCACAGACACCAATGATTGGCTAGTGACAGGTGAACACGTACAGCCTGCTTAACAGAAAAACACTAAGAATGACTTCTGAATATGAGAAAATTGACAGAGTGTTTAAACGCTGTAAACCTGGAACTACAAAAACTCTGCTCAGAACTGATGTTAGACATTTCGTTCGATACGATGTTGCAGTTTTATCTCGTCGTTATAGACAGTTCATTCTAGCAGGTACCTTGCTGCTTCAAAGTTAGACAAGAATCGCACAGCGTCACGCAGCAGGCCATGCACCCCCAACAGCCCCCCAAACACACACACACACAACGTTGGACCAGTTCATTTCCTCTCGGCTGTTTTATCAGGCTGGCTGTGTTAATAACAGACTGTCCTAGCATGTGCCATAGCCTCAGTTGGTGTGCCATTAAATGCGTCTGACCGGAAGCTGGCAGTACTGCACCTGTCAGCCTCCATCTCCATCTCAGCGAGAGAAGCCAGCAATCAAACTCAGCCATCATCCCCCTGCTGGCATTTAAATCAGCTGGCAAGAGATCGTGGATCTTATCTCTGGATGTTGGCGGTTTTTTGATTGCAAACTTTTAAGGAAGATTTATCACTGTTCTGTCCCTTCCTAACAATCCTGGATACTCATTGACGCTCACTGTGAGTCCTGTAGCTGATAACACTGTAGTAGATTTTTTTGTTATTTTTTTTTAGGTGCCTCCCCCCCCCAACATAACCTTGTAAATAATAAATCTTGTGCTGGGGCTTCATTTGGATTGAAAATCCTATAGTAGAATTCAACAGCTTTATGTTACTCAAACTAGCCAGCTATAGTCTGACTCACACAGACCAATAGGGGAAAAAATCCAAATAATCATACCTGAATGCCAAACAGTGCCTGCAAGATGCTTCTACTGTACCAAAATTGCTTTTCACAGACGATTATGAAATTGTTTTTGCCTCTAGGATCATATTAGTCAGTCAGAACAACTAGAGTGTTCATGATTCGTTAAACAAAAGGTTAGTGTTATCTGTGGCAGTGTTTCTTAAACTCCGCAGACAAAACACCCGGGGACACTGTCGGGCTTTTATTTCACAACTCTTCTCATATTGAATTATTAACTGTATTTGGCAGGGTCTCATGCCTCTGCCTAAATTTCGATTTTTGTCCGCCGTTTTTGTTGTTGAACTTCCATGCCTTCCAATCCTTCATTTCTTATTTACTTTGCAAAAAGCATTTAATCATATCTTTACCAGTGATCCGAAAAGCAAACACATTGTCTCACTTGTTTTCTCACATTAATATTTCTCATTAAATCCTCTATCTTATCTGAACGAGTACACACCTGCCTATGCATGGATGCTGGGTTTATTTAAGATAAAAGGGCTTGAGGAAAACGTCAATTCATTTTGTGTCCGCAAAACAGACTGTGTTTTTTTTCCCTCCACACAGCAGCAGTGACTGCTAATCATTTAATGTCACTCTCCAAATAAGCATCTTTTTCATCCTCTTTGTACACGGAACACAACAATGCCTTCAAAAAAGGCTGAATTGCTGCGCCTTTTCTAAGACAGTCAGGTTGATGGAGAAGTGCTTCAGCTAACTGCTTTAGGTGATGCAAATTATGCCTCACTGGAATGGTTTTTAAACAATGGGGCTTTTGTGTCAGCTATTTCACACAGATTTTTTTTCTTGACGACGTCCTTTCGTCTGATCTCCATTTGCATGAGTAGCTTAGCAGTAATTAAGGGGTGGATAAGAATGCTACTGTCGAGGCTTCATGACTCTTGGTGCACTGGATGACATGACAAGGACACATCAGGAGTGGATGTTTAACCTTCATCTGAGATGCAGATTTTCAATAATGGGACTGTGATGACAGATGAGCAGGATAATTATTCCTTTATTCAAATCCTTCTTCATTCAATGGACCAGCAATAATATTCGTTTGCATTCTTGAAGGAGAACTTGGAAAATGTTATCTTTGGATAAGCTAAAGGTACGACTTGCATACCATTTCTTATGATGGCATGGTAAGGAATTCTGGAGAGAATATTGCTCTGGGCTTCTTTAATTTTGTTTCATATTGCTTAGATATATTCATTATTCTGTTGGAATTTTCCTGGGCCCTCACTCTACCATTCTTCGCAATGCAAGAATGACTGTGACGAAGCAATGTAAACTTAACAGGAAGCAGCAGAAAAGGGAATATTTTAAACAAAATGAATGTAGAACAGGGAATGACATATTTTGCAATGACTCAAAAGTAGAAACATTATTTTACATTAAGCAGTTAATTTCTTTTGGCTCAGCTGAGTAAGACCTGTTTATTTCAGTCATTCATTTTCCCTCTGCCTGTCAGTACTGTTTACAAACAGTATACTATTACTGTCGGCCTGTAATGGTACTGAAAATTTACTGTTTCTAATACTTTCAAATGCCTCAGCAATTTATTTTCCAAGTGGGAGGGGAAAAAATCCCATGTCTGCAGTCAGTCAGTCTCCTTTGGGATACTGTAGCAAATTATGGAACATCGGACCAAGTGGGATTCTGGTGTATGAAATGACTGCAGCTGTTCAAAAGAGAAGCGGTTATAATATGGGATGGGACACCACAACAACATTCAAGATCATTCCTAAGTGTAAAGGTTACATTTCCTGTCAGACTGTTCAATTCGTTCGTTCATTCTTTCATCTTCAGTAACGCTTTATCCTGGTCAGGGTCACGTTGGACCTGGGGTCTGTCCTGGGAACACTGGGAGCAAGGCGGAAATATATCCTGGATGAGATGCCAGTCCATCACAGGTCACCATGCACACATACACGTATTCAAACTAACAGGAAATTTAATGTAGCTTATTCACCTACCAGCTTATTGTTGGATTGTAGAATTATCCTGGAGAACCCAGAGGAAACCCAAACAGAAAATATGATGCTCAGGTACAGAAAGTATCCCGAGCTCAGGATCGAACTGCAGACCCTGGAGTTGTGGAAGAGCAGCAGTACATATTCAATACAATTTGCAGGGTTTTTCGTATAGCGCTTTGAATACTTTCGAGATATCATAACAGCGCAACTTTGCAGAAATCCAGAGGTCATGGTGGCAAGGAAAATCTCCATAAGATAACATGAGGAAGAGAACAACCAAAATGAAAGGAACTCATCCTCTTCTGGGTGACATTACATGGTGGACTAGTTTCTTTGTTTGCTCATCTTCTTTTATTTGTTTATTCGTTAATCCTGTTCAGGGTCATGGGGGGAAGATGGAGCCAATCCCAGCAGACTTTGGGTGAGAGGAAGAGTACACCCTGGGCAGGTCTCCAATCCATGGCTGGGCAAACATACAGAAACAGACAACCATTCACACTCACATTCACACCTACGGGCAAGTTAGAGTAACCAATCAGCCTAATCCCCTCTGTCCATGTCTTTGGACTGTGGGAGGAAACCGGAGTACCCGGAGGAAACCCACAAGGACATGGGGAGAACATGCAAACTCCACACAGAAAGGCATCCAGGTCGACTGCGGGGATCGAACCCAGGAGCGACAGTGCTAACCACTAAGCCACCATGCCACCCATTGGTGGACTTGTGTTTTTAGTTTATTTAGTTTATTTGATTCTTTAGTGTATATTTATTATATTATATATAGTTAACATTTTTATTTAAAACTAGATGATTCCCCAGTGGCTTCACTCACTGAGTGCAATATTTTTAAAAAAAAAAATGCAATATTTATAAAATAAGTTTGTTAATTACCAATTTTATTTTTCAACAAATAGTGGTCATATGCCATTTCCGTTTCAAATGCAAAAATAATTTAAATATTTAGATCAAAGTTTTCGTAAATGATTACGTCCCAAATAGGTGTTTACTTCTTTTCAGTATCAGTAAAATAACTCTCACACAAATAATAACAATTCGTAAAGCCGATATATTGTAAAAATGGCATCCGTAAACGAAGTGATTAGTTCAAATGTAAGCACTAGTTACGCTGTTTCCGGTCATATGCACGTATATGTTTTGTGGTCATACGTCATTTCCGTTTCGAACGTGAAAAGAATTTTATATATATATATATACATAGATGATTCCAAATCTCAACATGAGCTTCTCTAACCCCAATCATATTATATATCCAAATGCGTCACATGATCGAGTCAATAATAGTGTAATATAGCCAGTATGTATAAGCTGATAATGTACTTCCACAAACAACAAGCTAGCTAACTCGTGCTAGCACCTGTGCGTAGAAAAAACAGTGAAACAAAGCTAGGCTTTCTCAAATAACATAGTAAAGCCTGTGATATCCCACATGTGTAAGCTGTGGCATATCAGAGACTAAAAGAAATCCTAGTACTTGTTGTCCTAATGAAGGTCATTATATTATCTCCTCACTCCTGTTGACACAGCGAGTACCTTTAGGGCATCCTCACCACCGTCTGTTTGCTTTCTGACAAGCTGGCTGTTTTAAAAGCCCCCTCATTGTGACTTGTTCACAAAGCTGTGGGACTCTATTATATTTTATTTGGATAAACATAATGCGACATTAATCCTGACCAAACAGTAGGGATCTTTCAGCATGACTGAAAGCTAGGATGAAGTAAATGGTATACGAAAGGAGCGGATGTCTGTGCTTCACACAGTGTTCAGTGTCAGGCCTTTAGGCCCACGCTGTCCACTGCTTATTTGCACAAATGATAAAAGCAGAAAGTGGACTTGTGACCACGAGAGATGATGGCCTTCATCACTGGCACAATCAGAGTATTTACTAATCCATGTTATTCCCTTCTTTATTGTTCAGGACGTTTCCATTTTAAAGTCCATGACACATGATAGATGTGAGCAGCACGGTGGCTAAGGGCTAGCACTGTCGCCTCACAGCAAGAAGGTCCTGGGTTCGAGCCCCGGGTTCGAAACGGGTGCCTTTCCATGCGGAGTTTGTGTGGGTTTCCTCCGGGTGCTCTGGTTTCCTCCCACAGTCCAAAGACATCAGGTGGACTGGCTGCCCTAAATTGCCCATAGGTGTGAGTGTGCCAATGACAGACAGAGTGACACGTTGGTTGCGGTATTCCATGGTCGCATCAGATGACACAATGCCGATACAATGAAGACAGCGGACCCCGCACGGCGCGGGACTAAAGCTAGGATGAAGAAGACACATGATAGCTGTAAAAATATCAGCGATGAAAATGATGCTTCGAATAGATAAAGGGGAGGGGCACCAAGCTATTCACACATTAAAACTGTTCACAGCGAGAGAAATTCAGGAAAGAAAGGGTTCTGAAAAATGCACATTTCACCCAAACCATATGAGACTGTGATGAAATTTTTTCATCTTTGCTTCCCACGTCTTATTTCACAAAATTGTTCTTTTTCTCATCTACTGTCTTAACTGTCCTTTCAGTTTCAGATTCTTTTGAGGATTTCAGCAGCGCTGTTCAAATGGACAGACGGATAATTCGACAGCTGCCTTTTATTCCTTCTCTCTCTCTCTCTCTCTCTCTCTCTCTCTCTCTCCTGTGTGTGTGTGTGTGTGTGTGTGTGTGTGTGTGTGTGTGTGTGTGTGTGTGTGTGTGTGTGTGTGTGT
>JAQLOM010000005.1:8335700-8352707 GCA_030068315.1 Chrysichthys thysi
AAAGAAGAGGAGATGCTACACCATGGTAAACATGCCCCTGTCCCAACTATTTTGGGACCTGTAGCAAGCATCAAATTAGAAATGAGCTCATTTTGTGCATTAAATTGTAAAATTTCTCAGTTTAAACATTTATCTATATTCTGTTGTGAATGAAATACTGGATCATTTGATTTGAAAGTCTTTTAGTTTTCATTTTATTCAATTTTAAAGAATGCCCCAACTTTTCTGGAATTCGGGTTGTATGTGTTAATTACAAGAGGAGTTATTGCAAGGCTGTAAAAATGCATCGCACACAATTGTGTACTGAAATGGAAATATGTTAATTTGCAGTAAATTGTTTTTTTTTTGTGTGTGTGTGTGTGTTTTTTTTTTTTTTTTTTTAATTTATTTTTTTAAACATGTTTACTCAGTGGGTTTTATTCAGTGTGACTAACATTGATGTGGAGCAGCTGCTGGGAGTTTGTTGAGCACCAATCCTATTTTCCCCCCTCAGGCGCTTGGCAGCCCTGCAGAAGCGCAGAGAGCTGCGTGCTGCAGGCATA
The DNA here is from genome assembly GCA_030068315.1 of Chrysichthys thysi. Lineage (NCBI taxonomy): Eukaryota > Metazoa > Chordata > Actinopteri > Siluriformes > Claroteidae > Chrysichthys > Chrysichthys thysi. Next base: position 8,336,243 of record JAQLOM010000005.1, read on the forward strand.
GATATTCAGAAGAAGCGAAAGAAAAAGCGTGGTGTAGACTACAATGCAGAGATTCCCTTTGAAAAAAAGCCTGCTCCGGGATTTTACGACACATCTATGGAGCAGTATGATCCACTCGAGCCTGACTTCAAAAGACTGCGCCAGCAGCATCTTGATGGAGAGCTGAGAAAGTGAGTGACTGAGAGGCACACTTGGGTATACATGTCATGCATGAAGAAAGAAATCTCTATATGATTGCCACAGTAGACTCATGTTATTTAATAATGTTTCATACTCTTAACATCAGCTGATATGAAATTTAATATTTAAATGTTATTTTCAAAATTAAAAATAATTATGCTTTAGACATCCTGTTAATTGCAAATGTTTGAACTCGATTTGTTGACGCATCAAAAAAAAAAAAAAAGATCGCTTTCAGAATCTGTGTATTGAGTTGAAATGTACAGGATAAGTGTGCCTCACATAAATCTAGCAGAACATCGACTTAAGGTGCACCACTTTAATCAAATGATGTTTTTTTGGACTGCCATAGTGAGAAAGAAGAGCGTGACCGTAAAAAGGATAAGCAGAAGATCAAGAAGAAGAAAGAGTCCGACCTCCCTTCTGCCATTTTGCAAACAAGTGGGGTGTCAGAGTTTACAAAAAAAAGGAGCAAGCTAGTGCTGCCCGCACCACAGGTAATCAGTCTGCTGTGGACGATGATGTTTTGTACAAATTCTCGGTTATACAGATTTATATAACTATGTGGTCTTGGTCAGATATCTGATGCTGAACTGGAGGAGGTGGTGAAACTCGGCCAGGCCAGTGAAATCGCTCGCCAAACTGCCGAAGAGTCTGGAATCACAAACTCAGCTTCCAGCGCTCTGCTTTCTGAGTACAATGTCACCAATAACAGCATGGCCCTGCGCACACCCCAGACTCCTGCAGCACAGGACAAAATTCTACAGGTATCTCAGTGTTTCTTTTTCAGCCTGTCAGACCAGTATGCTGTTATGTTAAACCCTACTGGATCATAATTTCATGCTCGCTATTTGATCTAATCTGGTATTGTTTTTACTCTCACTACAGGAAGCCCAGAATCTGATGGCACTTACTAATGTGGACACCCCTCTCAAGGGTGGTCTCAACACTCCTTTGCATGAAAGTGACTTCTCTGGGGTCACCCCACAGAGGCAGGTGGTCCAGACCCCCAACACTGTACTCTCTACACCTTTCAGGTACTGTCCAAAGTGAATGTTTTTAGTAAGCTCAGACTATGGTCAGTGGAAAACGAATCAAATCAATGAAAACCTTAAAAATATAACCCCGAAATGTTAAATCCTTTGGCAGAACCCCTAGTCATGGTGCCGAGGGTTTGACCCCTCACAGTGGCATGACCCCGAAGCCTTCAGTAGGAGTGACCCCAGGTCGCACGCCTCTGAGGGACAAACTCAACATCAATGCTGAAGATGGTGTGGTGGATTACACAGATCCAGCTTATGCCAAACACCTGGTGTGTAGAAAATGACACGAAAAGAATCCTTTTTTTTTTTTCTTGAGTCTCTCCACTACAGTGTATAAAATATGCCATGTATATTTTCCAGCAACGGGAGTCTCGCGAGCAGCTGAAACTGGGGCTAATGTCTCTTCCACTGCCCAAGAACGACTTTGAGATCGTGCTGCCTGAGAATGCTGAGAGAGAGATGGAAGAGCCAGAGGTGGACGAGAGTTTTGTGGAGGACACAGCTGAAATTGAACTCCGTAAACAGGTGAGGGATTTCACTTTTTCTGCTCCTAATTGTGCTGTTTTAAAAGCTTCATTTTTTAATTTAAACATTAGTAAAGCTTGTAATGTTTGTGTCACTAGACCTACAACAAGCATGTAATGTCAGTAATACCATAAAAATGTGATTGGCATTATTGCCATGGAATAGATCACCCTAGTTTGTTTTTGTTTTTCATTCAGGCTTAATTTTTCATCTGTCCTTATAATTGGCTAGAACATTTGTAAGTAGTTTCAACAGTTTTCAGCTGTTTTCAGGGTGAGTTGGAGGAGAACGGAAAAGATTTTCAGTGTTCAACTGCAGGTGCTAGAGCTCACCAGAAATGGCAAAAGTTACACATTTCAGTGTTCAGTTAGAAAAGTTTATACTTAAATGTGAGAACAATGCATTTATCAAAATAATCAATTTAGAGTTCTGACACTTGGCTCAGTTTCCACAGAATGTTTAGGAAAACATTTTTTCGGACAAATGTACTTAAAGGTCATGAAAATTAAAGTATTTGAAGAGTAAAACTTGGATTAATCAAATGGCATCCTGTTTTTTGTTTTTTTGTTTTGTTTTTTTCTGTCTCCAGGATATTCTCCTGGTTATGTTACAATTATGTTGAACTTGTTAAAAATAAATAAATAAATAAATAAAGCATTGAATACTGTTCTACAGTGCATATAGATGACATCAAGGCTGCAGAATGGAAAAACATACTCACATGGACACCTGTTATTAGATATTAAACTGAAAAAGATGACTGCAGTTAGGCCAACTTTCTGAAAAGCAGAATGAGAGTGTAGCAAGAAAGTAAAGAAGAAATTGGTACTGTTAACTTTCTGATCTCCAGACAGCCAAGTTTAGTGTAAAACATGAAGGCAGTAGTGGCTTTTTAAACAATCTTTTTCAATGGTTTTAATGCAGTTTAATTTGTAATCTTGTATGTGCGTTTGTGTATATACAGTGTGTGTATGTATGTATAGACAGATATTTGTTAGAAATATAATTTGGCTCTGTATTTCCTTTATTTTTTTTATGGTTAAATATCAAATAGCATGCACAATGTACAGTGTACTTCATAAGGTGTACAAAGAGTCTTCCCCTGCACTCGAGTGTATATATGCTGTGCTCACGTCAGGCCGTCTAGTAGTCTGTTAATAATTGCTCTTATTACATGGTGTTATTGCAGGCAGTCAGAGAAGCTGAGCGAGAGAAAGAGCTGAGGCAGAGACACACAGCAGTGCAGAGGAATTTACCCAGGCCCTCAGAGGTGAGTCCTTCTCATGAGGTCTTCTGTGACCGATAACAAACCGTAGTCCAAATACTTGTCATGATTTAAGGGTTTAACAGACCATTTCTAGGTTTGACCTTTTCCACTTCAGCTTGGTTATTTTAAGAGTACTTTGAGGACTCAGTCAAATGTGTCAGTAGTGTGTGCTGTAATCATGAGAATGTTTCTGTGATCAGGTAAATGAAACTATTCTGAGGCCTCAGAATGTAGAGCCTCCTCTCACAGAGCTGCAGCAGGCAGAGGAGCTTATAAAGAAAGAGATGATCACCATGATCCACTATGACAGTCTGCACCAACCATACACAGAAGTTCTGGCTAAGAAAGCTAAAGGAGCAGGCTCAGGTTCTACCAACACAGAGCACGTTGCTTACTTGGAGAAAACGCCGTACAACAAAGTGGCAGAGGAGGACCTCAAAAAGGTAATCTTTGTGTACTCTAATCTTTTTTTTTTTTTTTTTTTGTAATATGCACTTTGTACAGATTTAAAAGCAACAGTGCCTTAATGCAGCGTTGGCATGAATAGATGAATTAATGGCACATGTTATGAATGTCAGGCTAAAGAGCTGCTGCGACAGGAGATGGAGGTGGTGAAGCATGGCATGGGTCATGGCGAACTTTCCATTGAGGCCTACAACCAAGTGTGGGAGGAGTGTTACAGCCAGGTGCTGTACCTCCCTGGACAGAGCCGATACACCAGAGCCAATCTGGCCAGCAAAAAGGATAGGATTGAGTCCCTGGAAAAGAAGCTGGAGGTATAGCAAAATCAAACCTTTTTTTTTTTTTTTTTGCAGTTCCTGCAAATTACAGTAGGTGGCAGTGGCTACTTATTATTGACCGTATAATCAGTCTTTAGCTGTCACTGTTCGGAATCAAAATGACAAACGTTTCACCTTATCTGTCCTTCTGTGTTTAGAGAGGCAATTAATAATTAATCAAATCATTTTTAAGGTAATGCCATTAGTCTCTGGATCAGTACGTAGGAGGCAGTTAATATCGTGTTGGCTCATTTAAAGTGCACTTAGTGCTTCAAGTTGTATTTCTCCTTACCACTTCACTCAAGAGAAACCAAGCAGTCCTCCAATTGACATTTCATGAATTTGAAAATAAAAATATTAATAGACAAAAAAATAGTTTCTGTGCCAACACTGATTTGTGGATCAGTTGGCTTCAGTTTTAATCCTGGTATAGGTGCAAAGTTTCAGTTAATCAAGGCAACCCTGTTTCACAAAGGGTACATTTGTTTCATATTTTTTGGCTGGAACGTGGGGGAAAGTTGGAGCCTATTCACACAGCAGCACGCTGACGGGAGTTGGGGGGAGGAAGTAGAGAGCCGAGTGCCGCTGCACTCCCTTCATTCAGAGAATCAACGGGATTTATGTTAACAGCCGCTGCATTCCACATTTATTAACAGGCCTCAGAAGTGGCTTGGAGTAGCGGAGTTTTAGAGGGGTTCAGGGTGATATCTGTAGCAGGGTCCATAAACGGCAGCACACTTTCACCTTACCCACTGGCTAAACCACACAGAGTAAACAGAGCCTGGGTCCTGTGCAGACTGGATGTTAATATCAGTCTTGGGTGATCGGCTCACAAGTGGACAGCTTTTCACGCCTGGTGTTTGCATGTGGCTCACGTTGCATGTTCAGTGACCACAATGAACACAAGTTGACAGTAGCAGACTTGCTAAATCTGCCAAAAGCAACCTGATGTCACTTCAAAACCAGAGCCAGACATACTAGCCAAATTGGAATAAGTACTTACTGTCATCTGATTGCGTAGCCACCTTTAATGTGCTTTTAATATTCATTCAAATGAAAACAGATGGATGTAGATTCAAGAGAGTTGCGCTGATTACATAAATTTAGTAATTGTGTAGCCAGAGTGAGCGTGGGGCTGTCAAAGTTTAAAGATCGCCTCACAAACACGGCTCTCATTGACCACAGTGCACAGGACTATAAACTCAAATATACTGTTAATATCAAATAGCATTGTGTGTATTAAATCTAGAGCCTGCATTTTGTGTTTCTAAAACATTCCAAGCAGGCATGAGTATCAGGCTCATGCCTGAAGATTTATTTGCTTGCTTTCTGACCATTTAGTGTACTTCAATGCTTTAATATAGCTATTCTGTCCAACAGTATAAAAATGTTTCCTTTAACACTGCCATCCGACAGCTAAACGCACGCTCCCAAACTTTAAATTTACTTCTTCCATGATCTTTATAATATTTTAAAGACTGTATTAGAAAAATTAGTTGCAAAGTTTAAAACTAATGTCATACAGTATTACATACTGAAACATGAATTAAACACACTCAATGTTTATAAGTTATTTTACCCAATATTGGTTTATATTGGAGAATAATGCATAGCTGCAGTGCATGAAATCATGCAGATGTGGGCCAACCATGATCAGAATGGGAGGGGTGATCCATGATTTTTGTGCGTTGCATGTTGTAGCCAGATGGACTAGTTTGAATATTTCTACGACTGCTGATCTCCTGGGATTTTCATGCACAACAGTCTCTTGAGTTTACTCAGAATGGTGCAATAAAGAAAAAACATCCAATGACCGGCAGTTCTGCAGACAGAAAGGCCTTGTTGATGAGAGCAGTCAATGGAGAATGGGCAGACTGGTTTGAGCTGACAGAAAATCTACAGTAACTGAGATAAACACTCTGCACAATTGTAGTGAGCTGAAAAGCATCCCAGTGTGTACAACACTTCAGCCTTGAGCAGATGGGTTACAACAGCAAAAGACCATATCGGGTTCCACGTCTGTCAGTCAAGAACAAAAAGCTGAGGCTGCAGTGGGTACAGGTTCACCAAAAGTTAAAATAAATAAATAAATAAACAGTCTGGTCTGATAAATCTTGATTACTGCTGAGGCACACAGATGTTATAGTCAGAATTTGGCTCAACAGCATGAGTTCATGGATCCAACCTGCCTTGAGTCAACAGTCCAGGTTGGTGGAGGTGATATAATGGTGTGGGGAATGTTTTCTTGGCACAATGACAGATGTGATCGAATCTGCTGGGCTACAATAGTGGGAACTGGGCCAACTTATCGATCTAGCCACACCTTAGAGCTAGTAATAGATCACCAGGACCAAAGCCTCTGTCCTACCTCCGTTGAGATTTTGAAAGATTTTCCTTCAGATCGCTAGGCCGTAATTTGAACTTTAGATCTGCCTAGGCCAAATTTGTCTAAAAAAAGTGATCTTGCATTGTAACCTCCGTGAAATTGATTCTGGTTCTTGGAGGGGTAACTTGCTTGCATCACCGTTGTCTCTCTCGGCTGACGTCAACATGATGACTGACCATTACAACAGTGTACTTCGCAACCTGTTAAACACACCCCCATGAGAACTCGCTCCATCACGCTACGTCCTAATGCTCCATAGTTCTACTGATGAGCTTCGTGTTTTGAAGAAAGAAAAGTGTAAACTCAAAAGCCAGTTTTGTTCATCTGGCCTCGAAATTCATCAGCAAATGTACCAGGAAAAATGTCAAGCCTATAAAGCTGCATTAGATAAATCAAAATCTGGGTACTATAGTATCAAGATTCAAGAGTCTGACAGTAATGTACTGTTTCACATGGTTGATGGGCTCTTCAAAGTCAAGGCCGTTAGTCCACTTTCATCCCATGAGTCTCTCTGAATTGGCAGAATCCTTCAGCTGTTACTTCAATGATGAGGTCAGGTCTGTCCAACTCCACAATGACTGATCTTACTTTACCAACACAGTCATTGTGGAAAAAAATGACTTTAAGGAGTTTACCACTGTGTCAGACATTCATTTGTGAAATGGTGAATGTCCACTCCTAAGTCGTGTTGCCTCGATCCTATCCCAACACGTTTACTGAAATAACACATCGACCTATTGGCTGCACCTATTACTGCCGTTATAAATGCCTCTCTTGGCTTTAGTGTTTTTCCTAACTCTTTGAAAGAGGGCATGATCCATCCATCCTTCAAAAAATCAGAATCAGACTCGGATTACTCAAGCTACCGACCACTTACTAACATTGCTTTTTTGGCAAAACTACTGGAACGAGTAGCTGCCACCTAAGCAATTAACTATCTGCTAGGGGAGGACTTGCTGGCGAAAATGCAGTCTGCATATACAGTAGACAATTCTGTAGCACAGAGACCGCGCGCCTCTGGATGGTAAATGATGTTCTTCGCTCTGTCTATGCAAAGCAAGATGTGGTCCTGGTATTATTAGATCTATCGTCGGCTTTCGATACCATTGACCACACCTTCCTGCTAGAGCGACTACGTCACCATTATGGTTTCCAGGGCAAGGTTTTAAATTGGTTCAGTTCTTACTTGACAGAGTGGTTCCAGACGGTAATGGTGGAGAATACATCCTTTTCTAGTACACCACTCACTTTTGGTGTTCCACAAGGTTCAGTTTTGGGTCCCCTGTTGTGTTCTCTCTCTCTTTCTCCATTGGATGAAGTCATCAGTAGTCGCAATCTGGATTGCATGATCTATGCACGACACTCAATTGTACATACGGATGCAGCCGGCTGAAGATTCCTCTGATTCTCTTACCAAGCTTGAACTATGTATCAAAGATGTGATAACTTGGTGTTCAACTAATGCTCTTCTGTGCAATCCAGATAAGACCGAAGGGTCACTGACGTTGATGTTATACGTAGTATACAAATCAATGGAAATCTAGTCAGTTTGGTAGATTCTGCTCGAAATCTTGGTGTAGCCTTGGATAGGCACCTTAACGTCTCATCACACACACATAATATATGCAGTTCTGCCTCCTATGCCATTCGCAATATCGGCAGAATCAGGAAATATCTGAACCAGGCTGACACTGAAAGACTTGTCCGTGCATTCATCACCTCAAAGCTGGACAGCTGCAATTACTGTCTCAGACTACTAGTGACTGGTTGGCTATAGCAGAGCATTGTGCTCATAACTTGAAATAAATTGGAATGTAGGAATGTAGCCTTTCTACTGCTGATGCTCTGTTAATGAGCCTATTAGCCATAAATAGGATACAAATAGACTGACACTGCGTTTGTATTTTTCAGGCTTTGAGAGAAGATGCTCAGAAATAAGCTTACTGTATGGGTCTTCCATCTAACCAAATTGATAAACTTCAACAAATTCAAAATTCTGCAGCTTGCCGAGTTTCACGTGCAAAGAAATTTGTTCACATATCTCTCATGTTTAGAGATTTACACTGGTTACCAGTTCGGAAGCGTATTGCTTACAAAATGCTATTAATGACTTGCAAGGCTCTTAGGGGGCGGGTTCCCACATATCTCGTGGATCTACTCACTACTTACAAGCCGGGCCGCAGTCTACGATCTAGCACTTCAAACTTTCCTGTGGTGCCTTGTTACAGAACAAAAACATATGGTGGAAGGGCATTTGCTGTTGCAGCTATTCAATTGTGAAATGCACTGCCTGCTGCAGTTAGAAACATTGACATTCTGTATGTTTTTAAGACAAAGCTTAAAACATTATTATATGATAATTAGTTAGTGTCTTATTTTTTGTATTATTTCTTCATTTATATCATTTAATTTTTAGGTTAGCATGTTGTAATTCTTTTGTATATTATAATTTTTTTTAGGTTTCTTTTTATGCTGTGAAAGCACTGAAACCAGTTTTAAGTGCTCCTTAAAATGTATGTATTATTATTAGTAGTAGTATTTCTAATAAAGTGTCCAGCTTTGGGCTTATCCAAAAAATCCAATCGCAGGAGGTCCGTAGAACGATTTTAGACACTAAAATTATCCATGCTCTTACTTTATGGTTCTAAAATGAGCCGTTGCCTATCTTGTGAGAAGTTGCCTACGTTAATATTGCATGTATTAACCCTGGGCTGTTTGATGACCTATTTTTTGTTCTTAATTTTATCCATTCATTTTCATGTCACGTGTATAGAATCACAGAGAATGTACAGCCAATTGTGCATTGTTTGTTCTCTGTATCAAATCAGATTAATAATCTGCATCGAGCTTATAAATTATAGTTCAAAGTGTAACTGATATAAAATTGGTTGTACATTATGGTTACACAGGCTTAACCTTCAGGTATATCGGATGGAGTCACATCAGATAATATAATATCGGATGTCACCTGATTCATTTGTTTGACAACTGATTTGGAGACTAACTTAATTAAAACATTGCTCTGCCATTATGTAATGCGATCTAGATCAACAGAGGGCACATGACAACGGAGGCTAAAAGGGCAGCTAAGATGGAGAAGAAGATGAAGATTCTTTTGGGGGGATACCAGTCTCGGGCCATGGGTCTGATAAAGCAGCTCAGTGACCTGTGGGATCAGGTGGAGCAGGCCCACATGGAGTTGCACACCTTCCAGGAGCTGAAGAAGCAGGAGGACCTGGCCATCCCACGCAGACAGGAGGTGACTCAAACTGGTTGGCTGTAGCAGAGCATTGTGCTCATAAATTGAGATGACTTGAAATAAATTGGAATGTAGGAATGTAGCCGTTTCTACTTCTGATGCTCTGTTAATGAGCCTATTAGCCATAAGTAGGATACAAATAGACTGACACTGTTTGTATTTTTCAGGCTTTGAGAGAAGATGTTCAGAGGCAACAGGAGAGAGAGAAGGAGCTCCAGCAAAGGTTTGCTGATCTTCTCCTTGAGAAGGAAACTTTGTTTTCAGAGAAGTTCTGAATGTGATCTGGGACTCTAAAACTCCACCGTGACTGTGTCTACACTGTAATCTAGAAACAAAATACAGTTAAAGCTATGGAGTGTTTTTACTTGTTCAGCAATGTTGATGTACCATGTTAATGTTTGCTCCTGTACCAGGTTCAGCAGCAGTCATTTGGTCCATATCTCATGAGCAGTTGCAGTTTAACTGGTACTTAAGATTTCAAGGACCACTCATTCATCAAGTTTTTTTTTTAAATTGTGGACAATGTGACCCATTTTGTAAATAAAGTAACCGACGTTGGGACGGATGTTCTTTTTCCAGAATCAGGATTCAGCATAAGGAGGTCTTGTATCTTTTCATTGCTCTGTCATTGTGCAGGGAATCACATGGGCTTTGAGAGTACTGGCTATTTACGCAATAAATCATTAACTTCAAACTCCTTGTGTTGCCCTTTTGCATTACATATTACTTGTAGAGATCCTGTACTCTACCTTTTCAAGCTTCTCTCTGCAACCAGAACATTTTACATTCAGTGGACGTGAGCTGAACTGCATTGCTGAATACACACCAATCCATTAAAACTGTGACGCCAACTAGCTATGGATGTCAACAATTTTCTCCAAATGCAAAATTGAATGAAGAGCAGTCTGCTTAAATTTAAATACAGTAGTTTTACGTAAAGCAGTGTAATATGCAATCCACAGTCTAATCTAAATCTAAATTTTGGGTACCTTTGGGCATTTCTCCAAGTGTTAGTATAGTCTTATTCTAGTTATTATAAACAGCGCAGCACCATGTCATTATGAATTTTTTTTTTGTGCAGTATTTGTTTGGCTAATTTATAAAGTCCATGTCTTCTCACTGTAGCACCTGTGCTCCATAACATATCTGACCACTTCCCCAGTATATTGGAACCTCTGGTCACAAACTTGATTCGTTCCAATATCCCAATCGTGACCCGGTGTGTTCGTGACCCGATTTGTTCGCGGCCCGAATCAATGTTTCCCATTGAAATGAATGTAAATACAATTAATGTGTTTCAGCCCTCAAAAACATATTTTAAAGTGTATTACGGGTTTATGTGTGGCAATAATGCATAGGATAAAATAAAATTACCCTTAATTAGAGAAAAATAAATCTAAATTAAATAAGCATGATTTTAATGCACATTACCTTTGCGGTGGATACGTAGTTGCTGGCGGAGGGATATGGTGGCGGTTCTCATGTTTTGCGATTATTTCTTTATTTCAACTGTTATACACTTAGGCTTCTTACTTTCACTACCATTTCCACTTTCTTGGTACCCATAATGAAGCTTATAGAGCAAAAATACAGAGAAACACAACGAAAAAATGCTGTGAATATTTTTTTTAATGAGTTTTAAGCACAGAAAGAAAACAAATCAAAGTTTGAACAATCCTTAATTATACAAAAACTTACTGCAAACAACCAAGAAACCTACCCTTGCATGAGTCAACTTCTGGCGTTAAGGTAGTGAGGAGGAAAATGGGCGGGGAGGAGGTTACTGTACAGCCAATGAACACACGTCTGACCGAGACCATTAAAGGAACACGTGCGTCTTTGTTAGGTACGCAATACACGAACAGAAAATGGGAAAACATTGGCGCGTACAAAGGGGAAGGGGGAAATGACCAGATGCAAAATTTTGGCAGATTTTGTGGTGGGGAACCGATTTGTTCGTCTTCGGAGGCGTTCGTAACCAGAAGTTCCACTGAATAATGAAAATAACAAACTAAATGCTTTTGCATCTCTCTTTAGTATGCCTTACTCCTTTCAAATGTGCTTTGCCATTGACATTTTTCTACTGCATTGATTGTATTTAAACCTAACGCATCTCTTCCCGTATTCATGGGGGTTTTAAAGCTTCTGGAGTTTTAATGGAGTTCAGCAGAATGATGGAAAGGCTCTTAAGGACATTATTAGAAATGACCAATTATTTTCAAATGTTTTCAAAGTTACACTCTATGAGTGTCCTTTTACTGCAGAAAAAAATGACAGTTCTTGCCTTAGAGCTTACTGAGAAGAGCGGATGTGGTTTCAAAGGCTGTCAATGCTCTTCAGTGTTCCCTTTGCCAGTCTGCTGCAAGTTTCTTCATGGACCTTTAATTATTTGGCTGATGTGATGAATCAAATATGACTGGGTGAGTGGCATCACTTGTCTTTGCACATGAGAGAAGGAAGTGATTATTTGTAAATCCATTAATGCATGACTGACTAAGTGCATAAGGCTTGGATGTGGGCCAAAGACAGGGCTTATGCTACAATGGGCCATTTGTCAGAGTTCACAGGCTCAGAAGTGATTTACCAGAAATCTGATCAAACACAGTGAAGCTGACTTTTCCTCTTAATGTTGATTTATCAGCACTGATCAAGAGGGCGATATTTTAATGATTATCTATTAGTTATTTTTAAGATGGTGTTCAAAGTCAACTGGCAGCCTTTGCTGTGTGTGACTGTGTGAATGTATTTTAATGGTGTTAAAAGGATTCTTTCGTTAGATACAAAGCAGTGGCTTCTCAGTATGAAGGGTCTGTCAGTGGAATTCTGTGTGGCTTTTACAGTCTGAGATTTTGAAAGATGTGTGATTAGTACCAGGTGTTGCTGGCTGAAGCATAACACTATCAGCTTTCACCAAAGTGCCATATCATGTACCACATTGGACTGGTGGATCTAGGTGTAGTGTATACGTGTTGTGCAACACAGAACATGGCTAGGGTGTTATGCGTACTCATTTTCTGAATGTAATTTGAGTCTATATTACATGCAATGCAGGTCTGGTTCTGGTAAGACTGGCTCTTGTCTTACATAGCAAATCTGTATCTGTCTCGCACGCACACAAGAACCTGCTATATTAATTCATGCACGAAAGAGATAAAATGATTCTAGATATAGCAATTACATCTGGAGTCTGTTACTCTCTTCTTCTGCCATGAAGTGCAAGGACGGGTCATGCTGAAGCTGAAGAGTCATTCATAAAACATGAGGTTAGTCACGATTAAATGGTAGTTTAAGGCTCACCATTATATTGTGATCTTAGAAAGAATAAATGACCTGCTGGACAACAGAAGTGGATGAGCAAAGCCTTTGAAATATGAAGAAAACTGTAGAACATTGCTATAATATAACCAAGATACACAAAAAAAGAGTAAAAACAATACACTACATACACAGGAATACGCTAAACTGATGCATATTTCTGGTACATATATTCCAGTTTTTTAACAGAAAGAAAAATCTGTTACAGAAAACGTCTTTAGCAACGGGTGGAGCTAGTGAGCTTTTTACCATACCATTGCCTTTTGACATCAGTTGCTCCACCCTTTCATTCTGCCTCCTCCACTCCCTTTAGGTCTCCCAAGGAATATGGGTAAGTCCTCCTTTAGTGCTCCCTCTAATTTGCTAATCCTATGTTATGTGAGTGGGTCACTGCTTTAGGTAAGGAATGAGGGATTGTGAAAAAAGTGCACAGCCATTTCCTGTGAGATCAGTCATGCAGAAGGACGGGACATCACATCATTTTCTCTTTAGTGTCCAGTCCCGGCAAGATCACTGTTCTCACTGCTCTGAAAAGGAGGGCTTGTAGATGATTGATAGTGGATGTGCTGCCTCATTCTGTGTGCAGACACCAGGAGGTCGGGCCATAAAATCTTTCAGTGTTTGACTTTTCTGCACTTTGATTGATACGTCTTAATAAAGCCATTGTGAAATGCATCACAGTTGATAGCCTTGCCATCTCACAGCTCCAAGGTCCATATTTTAATCCTGAGCTCGAGTTCTTGTGAAGTTTCACATGGAGTTTCCTTCTTTGCAGGGGTTTCCTCTGGATTGTCCACTTTCCTCCTACGTCCCAATAACATGCAGGTGGATTGATGAAACTTATTGCCCCTTGGTGTGAATCTATGCATGCCCTGTGATGTAAGAAACTTTTATGGCATCACCAATTTCAACAGTCTAGAGGTAGAAAATGATTCAAAGCAGTACTATAACTTAATTACCAGCGAGTCTCCTCCAGCCATCCTATTTTCCCTCTCACACACTCGCACTGTAAACAGGATGCAGACTCACAGGACACGAGCACAAACATGTGATGGCAAAAAGTGGCACCCACTGCGATGTGCTAATGAAAACGTCCTGTAGGCACGTAAACAACTATAAAGTGGACCTGAAATTTGCCAAAACAGGAAAGTGCGGAAATTCACAATTGTAGCCTCTCTGCTGCTGTCTTTAAGCTGAGGTTTCACCTTTTTTTTCCCCAGCAAAGGCCCTGGACTGTATATTTGAAACCAAGTACATTGTGAGTATGAGAAAGAGGAAAGAGATGGAAGGAGAAGAGAGAAAAGAGAGAGAAAAAACATCATCAAAGGACAAGAACGGTCTTCGAAAAAACAAGAACAAAGCCTTCAGTGAAGGGGTAATGGGTAGATTATGCATCCAATTGCCAGCACAACAACACGCTATGTGTTATTCAGGCTGACACTGAATTAGACGTGTTTCCTTTTCGTGTTGGAGAAGAAATAACAGCAGAGAAGAATAGAACAAAAAAAAAAAAAAAACAACCAGCATGTCTTTTCGTTTGAAACCTCCTGTTGTCTAGCCAAGTCTGGCTCCAAGAGTTGGCCATGCTCTCCCTGGTGGAACCGACTATAAAGCAAAGGTCAGCATTGTTCTCTCAAATCATATCCAAAATATTTCCAAGCATAATAATAATCTATACCCCTATGGTCTGTGGTTCAATTGTAAATCGGAGCTGTCTTCAGAAGCTAAATTTAAACAGATTTCACCCAGTGACAGTGAGAAGCCGTCAGACCAGCCTTCTGTTTTGACTTTCACATCAAGGGCTTCTGCCGCCTTTCTTCTGGCCAACAGCATAGATTGTGTTCTTTACAGCTCCACTCTTGACCTGTTTACACGAGTGTGACGGAGTCAGCGGCGATTATAATGCGTAAGGGCAAAGGGAGGTCTCCAGTGTGTTAGCCTGTTATTATAGTCAGAATTGGAAACCCCCGAGGGAGAGGGGATTCGGTTACAAATCAAACACGAGTCCCGCTTTATATGCAGCTAAACTGCGCTGGTTGGAAATCTTTTGTCAAATTCAGGCCCGTCTGTTGGAATTGAATCTGAGCATTGGTAATTACAAACGGAGTCATGGTGAATTATGCAAGATGTTTTTAATGATTTCAGTATTCCGTTCACCCAGCATGACCTCGCTGTGACTGAACCGTGCAGATTGTTTTTTTTTTTTTTTTTACCCTCTTTCGAGAACAGAGAGATGCTTTTAATGTTACAGTATTAAAATACATGATAAGTGGAAAAACATCTTTTCTTTGAGAGAGTTCAGTGAAAGGTGCTGGGCTGAGGGGCTTAAAACCAAAACCTTTTGCTCGTTGCATTTCATGAGATTCTTTGTTGAAATCCGCTTGATTTTCATCTTGTCTTTGGCTACGCAGCTACCTGTGTGCAGGCCCTTGTGGGATTAGTGATCTATATTATGTCACGGACAGGTTGAGCTTTTAAAAGGGACAATTTGTTCTCACGAGCTGTTCAGACAGCATGGTCCATGTTTGCTTTGGATGCCTATGAATAACCTTGGATACGGAAACAAGATTAAAAACGCAGGGTTGTAATTTACAGGGCAAGGGAGTAGATTTAAAGGCCTTCTTGCTGCTTCAGGGCCAACTTCCAAATTTATCTCAGCTGAACGTTAGCAGTTCTTTTTTTTTTTTTTCCTTGGCCTGCCGTTCAGCGCCAAAAAAGAGATTTGCCTATCAGATCAAAAGTGACACAGACATCAGAAATGTGATTTCACTCAGGCTTTATGGGTAAGGTTAAACTGTAGTGTAATTTGCTGCTTTAGAAATGCGCATACAGGGCTGCCAGGTGCTAAAGACTTTAAGGAGTTTGGTGAATGAAACACTTGCATTATGTCATTTAGAGCATATATTACGAGAGATTGTTGCCCATCTAAGAAAGTAAGATCCAAACGTAAACTAATTTGACTGAGGACACTTTCATCTGGGGAAATTTAATATTCTTAGGAATGTCTGTTTGTCTGGACCAGCAAAACTTTAAAATGATAAATTCACATTATTATACTGAGATCAGAACGTCTTGCTACAGGACATGTAACCTGTGTTCAAACCATTTAGAAAAAAGTCAGACTCAGAAATAATTCAATTCACCCACATGATGCAAAAAGATATAAACTGTTTTAATTAACTTTTTATCAAAAGAAATTGGCTTTCATGCAAATGAGCTTCTGTTGAGATGTATAAACTTTTATTAAAATGCTAAGATAGTTCAATTTCATTTCATGTGGTTGTTGGCTTGAGACATCATACTACAGCTCTTTTGAATTCTCAGACATGATCAGAAATACAACCCGAGTTGGGATGTTGTTTAAAGTTGAATAAAATGAAAACTAAAAGACTTTCAAATCACATGCGCCAATATTTTATTCACAACTGAACATAGATAAGATAACATAAATGTTCAAACTGGGAAACTGTACACCTTTATCTACTAAATGAGTGCATTTCAAATTTCATGTCTGCCACAGGTCACAAAAAAGTTGGGACAGGGGCAACAAATGGCTGAAAATGCAAGAAAATTTAAAAAGTTTCAGCTGGGAGAACATCTAGCAACTAATTAAGTTAATTGATATCAGGTGTGAAACATGATTAGCTATAAAAGGGATGTCTTAGAGAGGCAGAGTCTCTCAGAAGTAAAGATGGGCAGAGGCTCTCCAAT
>JAQLOM010000005.1:8380002-8400648 GCA_030068315.1 Chrysichthys thysi
ATACACATACATACATATATATATATATATATATATATATAAATGAGCAGGCAACATTAGGACTTTTTGAGTATTAAGAGGAACGTCATTGCTGCTGTCAACAAGAAATGACCCAATATGCTTGTTCCCCTTCTGCTGAACGCAGAACAGACAAACAGCTGCTTTATTGGAAATGAGTTCAGTCAGATGAACTGTGATTCAACACAATTCAAGCGTATTTGTATTTGTATAGCCCACTTTAGCAGTAGATAGTGCTGAAAAGCAGCTGTGTAGAAATCCAGAGACAGATTCAGATCCCTAAAGAGCAAGATCAGTGATGACTGTGACAAGAAAAAAAAAAAACCTTTAGGAAACCTGGAGGAAGTGAAAAGTGAAAAGGACTGAAAAGTGAACCCATTCTTTTCTAGGTGACACTATATTGTGTGATTATAATCCATTAGAGAATATGAGGGTGTTTCTAAAAGTAACAGCAAACACTTCATAAATGAACACCCCTGGCGTTTCATACTCCCACAAAGGTAAGACACGTTCTTAGAGAATGTGCTGACTTTGCTCGGCAGATGGCGTGGTGTGTGTAATCGGATGTACACCACATACAAGATGGCTGCACTCTTAGCTGTTTACACTGAAAAGAAGCATTGAGCAGTCTTCAGATTTTTTTCTGAAATTCATAAAGGAATGCTGCAACAGGGACATGCCTGCGTTTGAGGTGGCGTTCTTCTCCATTGTGATAACACATGCCCTCATATGGCTGCAGCAACTTTTGACACCATTCAAAGATCAAGATTTAAGACTTCACAGCCATACAGCCCTGATCTCTGATTATAATGTATTTGGATCAATTAAGGATGCTTTGACAGGACGAAGACTTGGAAGAGACGACAAGGTCATATGGAGATTGTACCGATTGATGACGTCGGCAGAACACTTATTGCTCGAATTTTCTTTCTCAAATTGCTCCACGCCTGAGTGTACTTATGTCATCACGATGCAACTTTCTGTGATGCTGAAAAATGCTGGAGCATAGCATGATGGAGTTTATGAGCGTTTTTATACTGTGGCATATTTGGAGTCGTTTTGGTCGCGGTGACACACGGCCCTCTAACATGCTGTACAGATTTATCAATTATGCAACACAGTGATTTTCAGTAAATCGTACTGCACCCCATAAGAAGACCCCATTAGGTGGCTGATTTGATGGAGGAATTTGCGTCTTTACTTGCTGCATGAATCAGACCCATTACCAAACCAAATATTCTCAAATGAATTGAAAAGCGAACGTCATAGTGTTCAAGTCCCATGCTTTGGCATGGTTTAAGGATCACATTGAGGTGCACTGATGTTCATGAATGAGCCCAACTAACCATGTCCAAGCCCACCTCTTCCAAGCGATCCATGTCTGAGCATGGTACGTAGCTAGCATTCTAGTCAAATGAACCAGACTTTGGGGTTCAAGTGCGCTCGGCCCAGATCACCTGGTGTGAGTATGCCCTAAGACGCTCTGGATAAAGCTGTCTGTCAAATACTATAAATGCAAAAGAGTCCTGGGATAAACACGGGGCAGTTTTTATGATTTCAGCAGTAGTTCACAGGTACAAATCTACAGCATCCAGATGAGATTATTTAGTGAAGAAAGCGTGAAAGTGCAAATCTTTAGGATATCCATGTGGAACCATTCACAACAACAGAATGTCACAAGTACAAAATCAGAGCGTCAAGGCAGGACCGGAGGGGCGAGACAAGCCACAGCGGTAGATGTGTAATTCATTATGAACATGTCAGTACCCTGAAATTATAGGAAACACAAATCCTAGCAAGGCTGTACCGTACAGTCCTTATGACGAGTTTGGATCCTTGGCTACTGTAACCACCGAGATTAATTTTAATGCACTTATAATATTACCATCCTCGCAACGAAAAAAGGAAAAAGTACATCGGGTGAACGTCACCAAGGAACTCTTTACCAGCCACTCACTAAATTTCATCATAAAGGAAAAAACCTGCCTAACAACAAGAAAAAAAAAAAACATTTCAGGTTCAAGAAGCATTATCAAAAAGAAATATAACTTCTCCGGATTTGGCATTAATACTGCTTGTATCTTTGTGGGCTGCTGGATTTGATTGGCAATGATTTTGTAATCCCAGTCATTGCTAAATAGCTCATTACCTGTGGATTACACCCTGACCACAATAGCATACTCTCCACACTGGCTGTGAGAACTCTCCCAACACTCCAGGAAGCATTTCACATGGTCAAACTAGCACTTACGACACCCACACTCCTGCGCACGATGTGAAATTATAACTCTCCAACAGTGAGCTGTAGAGTGATGCACGCATGGGAGCAAAACAAGACGACATTTCTTCCCTGTTTACAAAACTCCATAGTAGAAAAGCAAAATGAAACAAGCTTTGCATATTCAGAACGCATAGAAATTACACTTATTTAATTCTGCAAAATACTATGTGACTTTTTTTTTTCTTTACAAGGAAAATTACAGTGACCACAAATTGCGCTCAACAATTCCAATACTTCAGAGCTTGACCACTTTAAAATGGGGCTGTGCTGCGATTATAAATATAACTCTTTTACGGCTCTGTTATTACGTACTGAGAAGGGGGAGAGTGGGCCAATCTTGTGGCTGTAGCGCCTGATGGCCTCTCTGATGTGGCCGGGCTGGATGGCACTGCTCTGAGCCTCCGCGCCACACGCTGCTGCGCTCTGCAACAGAGAGGGAGAAAAAACACACAGGCTGTATTATTACTAAATCAAAAACACAGTGGGAGACAGGCCGTTTAACACACAAACATAGCCAGAGGAGGCTGTCCAGACACGACACACACACAATACGTTTCTGAAGACGGTCTGCATCAGAATTGGATAAGGAGCGTGGAGATTGCTCAAGCCTTCACCTCCTCAGTCGTGTAAATGCTATGTGTCAGCTCGAGCTTTACGCACTTTCAGCACAGAAGTTCATCTGATATATAGAGAGCTGACAGTAAATGTTAGTTAACTATCTGCTGTAGGAAAGGCCCTATAATTGTGCTCGATGCTCCAAATGAGTTTGACTTCAGGCAGAAAGGAACTCAATATATCTTTTAAAAAAGAGAAAGGAAAGGAAAAACAGCTTCCCTATTTTCATCCTCACAATAAATCAGCTGCGGTAAAATGGACATGGCAGGACATATGAGAAAGTGTAATGCACATTTTCCTGCCAGCGTTTCCACTCTGCATGCAGACGTTGGGATGTCGATGACTGCATCGAGATGACCACTGAACTTTCCTCGTTATTTCACCATACACTATATCTTTCCTATCCCGTCTCCGGACAGCGTGAGTTCATCATTAATTTTTATAAGCAAATGCAAAATATGTATGAACGTATGAGGGGTATATGAGCATAGCCTTACTGGTACTTCCAGACTAATGGAAAAGGTAGTGTCTCTGTACATTCTCGATTATCCAGAACGCTTACAAGAAAAAAATTAATTACAAACATGCAACAAATTCAAGTACACATGCTTGGAGAGATGTAGCATGACTGCTAATATATTACCCTGTCTATACGTTCTAGGATCGAAATACAGCACCTCACTTGTTTGCTTGTGCATGTCCTAAAAATAATGCAGTTACGACACGTTTCTAAACGTACTAAATGTTCAGGTGTACTCGGATCTGGTCCACATTTATTACATTATTAAATAGGCTCGTGTGTGAGCAAACCTTACTGTAAAATATGTTCAAGCTTTATTGGGAGAGGACTCTTTAGGCTTCCTTTATTCAGATTTGCTTTATTATAGCGTGCAGGACTGCGGCGGACGAGTTCAATGGTTAATTTCAGGAACAAACTTTTCGTTTTTGAAAAAGGCGTCTTAAGATGTAGTTTCAAGTCCCAATGTTTTATCAATGTGTGTCTTTGTTTTATTCTTTTTTATTCACAGCACTTCTCCAACAGTAGCAGTTTTCGCAATCACTAACATTGTTATCTGTTTCTTGTGGGATTTTAATGCTGTGGAACGTCAGCGAAACAAGCTAATTCTTGTTATTACGTATGTTAAAGCAAGTATTAAAAAGCTGTTTCCTCACCAATGTCTCTTTTTGTTAATAAGACAAAAAAGCTTGGTGCATTATTTAAATCACAGAAACCTCCATCCTGAAGAATTTCCGTTTAAGCAATAGCTTTAACTCCGACTGCTATGAGCTCCGACACATCAGACTCCTTCCAGAAATGCCAAATAAATGTTTGCTCACAAATATGTACCACAATCTTTAACTATACACATTTTTTAATCTTTTTTGAGCTGTTACTTTAGAAACAGTCATGTATTAGAGAACTGTGAAATCAACTGAGAATTCAACAGTGCTGTGGTACAATTTTAAATAAGGAGCTGTCATCAACAAGTATAGGGTTAGCGCATTAAAAGCTTCTTTACAAAATTTTCTAGATTAAATTACAGTTGATTATGATTATAGCTGATTTATAGCTGAAAACAATCTTTGCTTACAAAGTATACTTTTGGCCCCAATGTAGTCCAAAGCATGCACAGAAATATATTTTTGGATAATGTATAAAGTCATACATTTCGCATAGCATGACATAGTGTATACATTAAATTCAATTATCAGTTAATTATTCATTTATTATTAATACAAGTAACACATGCTATGCTTTCACAAGCCAATTGATCCAAAGTGCACCATGTAAACATATGGAATATTTCCAAAACTGTTCTCTGACGTTTCAGAGATCACTGTAATCAGCAATATCTAGCTGGCTGCTACAGTGCGGCAGAATAAACAAAGCCTAGTCCTGCTACAGAAAATAAGCTCCAGATTTTTCCTTGATCAATAGTCTTTCAAGTGGGTGGCTGTTTTATTCAATTTTTCTGTGAGGACCACATTTCTCAATAAACCCAGAATAATACAAGATAATAAAATTCTGTAGCCAAATAAACATGTCTATATACAATCATCTGCACATCATCCATATTAATGCTTTTCACTCACACACTGAAAGACAAAAGCAGAACGAGTGCGTTTTTTGTCCCCCCCCACCCCACCCCCCATCAAGTCATTTTTATTGGCCTTTTCATGTGTAGACTACACAAAATGATAGAGTATGACAAATATTGATAATGAAACCATGCTTTACTATAAATGAAAAACAGTGGCCCTCAAGAAATACCGTGAGAAACAAACTGGAAAATGATCGGGGGAAAAAATGCATGCTTTTCGTTGCGCCATGACCCTTACCTTCTTCCTCTTGCGCTGTTTGCTCTTGCTGCTGGAGTCCTGAGAAAGCGCGCCATTGCCCTGGTTCATGGAGTGCAGTTTGGCCTGATGACCCGAGCTTGGGGTGGAAGGAGGCGTGTTCTCTGGAGAATCCATCTCTCTTTTGGCAGATGAGGCCTACAGATACACCAGAAGAACATCTCATAATCATCCTAATGTATACAGGCATTGACAAGGTGATATGATGCCATTAACCCTTCAAAACTGATTATTTTCCCAGAACAACATGTCCACAAAACAAGTTCCTGTGGTCAATTGTGGTAAATCAGCTGTTTTTTTGCCCTCTTTCTTGAAGTACAGACAACAAAAACGCAGCTTTATCAAGAAATTACGGACGTTCTCATGGTGGAAAGGAACGGCTTTAGCTCTGACTGGTGCAAAGCACTGACACTGGAGACTCTTTGCATAAATACAGAAAACTTATATTAACATCACCATATCAACGATTATATTGACGAGATTTTTTTAAATCTTTTTATTATTAGTCTATAGTGGATCTCCCACCATACAAGTTCCTTCTTGTACACTTTCTTTCCAGTCGGATTTAAGAATTCAATAGCGCTGTGGTATAATAATTTTTGTAAAACAGCAAACTAACAATGTTAGCATGTATGTACGTCAAGTTAAATAATCCAAGCTATCCATCATCTGACACTCCATTCAATAACCCTAATATTAGTCTTAAACATAAGCTTATGAACCGATGTTTGGAAAGATATAAGTTTAATACAGTCCTCCTTTAAGTAGTAACTCTATGTGTTGTTTGAATTATGCAAATGCAGGGATCATGTTGGCCAGTTTCTCCTCTGCTGAGACGACCACAGCTATTGTGCAATGCTGCTTTACTGTCACATTCTTCCACATGGGACCCTCAAAGTTTAGGAGGTAAAAAAAAAAAAAAAAAAAAAAAAAAACAATAATAATAATAATGGAATTCATGGTAGAATACAACTTGTGTTTCCAGACCAAAAGTGGCCTTGGCTGAGTCCTAATATGAGAAACAGAGAGATGAGGAGTTGCGGTTGCAGTGACAGGAAAGCCCCTCCATGGACAAGATCCCACAGTACAAAACCACCTTGCAAAACTTGGCAGCAACAGCTGGCTGAAGGTCAAGCCCTAGTTGTAGGACTAGTAACAGTTCTTACTCTGCTGGTGCAGAATTAGCATCTAGGTCTTCATCCAAATTTGTGTAAAGCTGCTTTGTTATAGCATCTATTGTCAAAAGTGCTACAGAAAAATAAGTAAGTAAATAAATAAATAAAATAAAATAAACCAAATTTCATTTTCACATGAAGGAACAATCTGCAAATCTTTCACACTGAGATTTTGAGTTTTGTTTGCATTCAAGTGCTGTACAACTGATCCCAATCTGATACATATCTGAAACATAAAAGCTCACAGACATTAATAGGATTGTGCCTGTACACAATAATGACCTTCTAAGTAGTATTGTCATTACATAAAGCAGCTCAGGCAAGTTTCTGTCATATACCTTAGGTCCTCTGGAACAGAGCTGATATGTTCACACAAATGATCCAGGAAGCAATGAGTGTATAAAATGCCTGGTGTGTGGCTCACCTCAGAACTGGAGCTGTGGTACTGCAGAAAAGTGGCTGATATGGCATGGCTGAATGGGTCACCTGTTTTGGGGGTCATGTCTTGTTTAACCAGCAGGGCAAGATCAACAATCTGGAAAATGACAACAGAATCATTATGAGTAAAAGAAAAAAAAAATCTTTAAATCCGTATTCATACTAAATGTAAAAAAAAAAAAAATACCAATGCATGAAATCCTCAATTAGGAGATTTTACAAGGTCTAATAATTGGAATGGGACATTTGCCACTACAGTCTAAATGTTTACGTTTTGTGAGTCTGGGAGTCAAATAGTCTGCAGTTTTGAATCAGTGATGTAGTAGTCTAAACTTAAATCTGAAAAAGTGAATTGTGAATAGTGCCACTGAATATTTAAATTATTTTCCTACAAATTATTATAAAAATGATTTTGAACAATACCTTGTATTATTAGATAACGTTTGTTATTTTTAGATTTCGTTGAACCTCCAGATCACACCAATGCCATGAATAATCAGAGCCCTCCACGTGAGGCTTATCTGAAACCTCAGAGACCTCTGCAATATCAGTACTGCAAGGGCGATATGGCGATAGCAACTGATGATGTATTTATCCAGCTCTAGTTGAGTGGCCTATGAGTGTATTGCGAATGTGTTATGAAAGTTATAAAAAGAAGAGTCACTTTCAGCCACTTTCTGATCATTCACTCGCACTCTTCAATCCCCTTCTGAAAGTGCATTACAGAATCAGAGTCATAAGTTTACCTGGGCAACTGTTTCATAGGCCAGATATGACAAGATCTCCATGGACACCCCATTGGGCTTCAGGTCCAGACTGCTGCAGTCCAACCAATCACGAAATTTGGAGAGCTTCTTAGCTTAATAACCGAGTTAGAGAAACAAGTTATTCATATATACACATCTGTAAAAATATATACTATATATATATATATATATATATACACATACACACACACACACACACACACACACCCCTTATATATACACACACCATATATATATATATATATATATATAAAAGGTATATGCTGCACCAGAGGAGCACTCAAGTTCAAGAAGCTTTAGAAATTGAATTGTTCCATTTTAAGTTGAGCATAAAAGTTTGCACCACCACAGTTTAAGAATATGGGGAACAAAAGACAAAGTATTTTATAATTTATCTGCAAATAAGAAGAAAATCAAGAGGTCATAAACATAAAGGGGATGATTCTGCAATAAGAAAAATCTACATCTACATATACAGAAAATATACAGTAAAAACAACAGAAATTTACTTTAGGAAATCCATATCACAAAATCTCTTCAGAGTGCACAAAAGACTGACATATGCTGACATAAAATAACATTTCTCATTACATATTATCATTCTCATTACTTGATAATTGATAATGAAGGAACATCTGTGAAACCTAAAACACGAAATGCCCGAGTCTGCTTCAATAAAATGAATTTATTTATCTGATTCATTTTGGCCTGGAGTATGCAAACTTCTGCACTGAACGGTCTAAGACTGGAAAAGAAATTCTAAAGTCATCAGTATTTAAAGGGCCTTCTTATTTTCAGCCTTTATGTCTACTCAGCATTTGATGAGGATGTGCAATAGGGCTACTCTGTTAGGTTTATGACTCCCTGTGCTCGTGTTGTTTCTTTCACACTGGTCTCGAGGCGAGAAGTGCGGGGTTACACACGCCAGTGCCAGGGGAGAGAGAATGGTTACTGGTGAAGCCCAAAGCCAGTCAACATGTTATTAGTGCTGGAATGTGGCCTTCACAAACCAGTGGTGGTGTGTTCACATCCCACAGTCATGCTCTTAAACCTCGGTGCTCTGCAGACACACAGCTCTACACTGACTGCCCCCAAATTCTGTAGAATTAACACCTTCAAGTAATCCTGTGTAGCTTACTGTTTCGTGACCAGTAGGGACACAGTGACAGCTGGTATGAAGATTAAAAGATTTTAAAAATTAAGTTTTTGTGTGTGGCATCTAAATGTGATTATGGGTTTTTAACATACTTAAAAAAAAAAAAAAAAAAAAACCCCACAGATTAGATTGGAATTTATGGAAAAATATTCAACAGCACTACCAATGGTGATTTTAATAAAAGACACTGGCTGTGTCAGAAGCGCTTTGCGGGATACTGCTCGTTTACTGATCTTGATGGAAAAGTACCAAGTAGTTTTCAGTACGTGAAACGTAAATTCTGTTACCTGTGTTATACACTACAGTGGAACCCTGGATTGTGAGTAAATTGGTCTGCGAGTGTTTTGCAAGACGAGCAAGAAATTTTAATACATTTTGACTTGATGAACGAGCGAGGTATAGCAATAAGAGTAGCATGCATACGCTTTGTGTGCCGAGCCTCACGTGATCACAACTTCTCTCTCTCACTCACTGCGGGATTGTGGCTCACTCGTATAGTCAACATCTGCGCTAGCGTAAAAAGAGACTGAGGAATCCCTCACTACAAATGAGATCAGGGAGATGTGTAAAATGTGGGAAAGAGTGCAAGTGCAATACTTTGTCGAAAAGCACCAAAAGGAGGCGAAAGCAGCGATCATTGGATAGTTTCCTTGTTAATTTTTGCACGAAAAGAAAAAGATCCCAGTGAGGAGACAGACTGCAGTGATTCAGTGAGTTGTAGTGAAATTCATCCTGTCCCCTATCCCCTCCCCCTCACACCAGCCACAATTCTTTTTAAAGGTAAAGTGCAGGTTATTTTGTTTTTGTCAGGTGTGGT
Organism: Chrysichthys thysi; assembly: GCA_030068315.1. Taxonomy (NCBI): domain Eukaryota; kingdom Metazoa; phylum Chordata; class Actinopteri; order Siluriformes; family Claroteidae; genus Chrysichthys; species Chrysichthys thysi. Next base: position 8,389,628 of record JAQLOM010000005.1, read on the forward strand.
GGGATTGAGGTGGACACATGTCATGACAAAGGTCAACCGAGGTGCAAACAGGATACCAGAGACTGGCATAAACATGAGAATAACAAGAAACAGAAAGTTGGTCAAAACCGGAGAGAGCAAACATGGGAACAGCAAGGCTTGGCAAGAGTGCGGGAAATGGCAACTAATGCTTTGCGACCTTGGCGTGCTTTTGTGAGTCTTTTTATAGTTCCCGCAATCAGTCCCAATCCGGTACACCTGTCGCCCACCCATGTGATGCGCCGAGCACAGCACGAGTCCCCGTGTACGCGCCGGTGGCTGGGAGGAAAGTAGTACCTGTAATTCATTTTTACAGTAAGTAATCTTTAGAACAGGTCCGCTGCATGGGCACTCCGCACGGGCAGATTCATGACAGTTTTATGTATTTTTTACTTCATATTTTATATTAATCATTTTAATATAAATATTTGTGGGTTGTGAAACGAATTATCTGAGACTCCATTATTTCTTATGGGAAAATTGGCTTTGATATACGAGTGCTTTGGACTACAAGCACGACTCTGGAATGAATTATGCTCGCAATCCAAAGTGCCACTGAATTTTGGATGAAAATTTCCAGCATACTGCCAGAGCTCACTTCCTCAACTACTGCATCCCATGATGCAGCATGGTGATTTCCAGCTACCTAAAATTTTTAAAAACACAGGGGGCAGCAGAAGTGGCCTTAAATCCAACTCCAATTAAATAAATGTAAAACAATTAATAAATAAATTGCACAGTTTGGGGTATTTTCATATGTTTTCCTTTTTAACAGAACAAATAACCTGACAGATAGTCAATGCTAGCTAACAAGCTAACTAATGTAACTAAATGGCATGCTTGCTAACTAAGACATTGCAATGTGCTAGTAGTACATGTGGCACAGATGTGACGACACGTACATGATATTTTTTTAAATTCATTTATTTACTAGTCTACTATTATTTTCTAGTCCACTATTTATTTACTTGTTTACTAGTCGAGTGTACTACATTGAAATGGTCACACATGAATTCTGTAATACTTTATACTAGGGTGGGGAGTAGTGGGCATTACAAACTGTATCCTGGATCAGTACACATTTTCGAACACAGCCACAGAGTAGTATGGTGAAGCAAGGCTGGAGCTAATTTCTTTCTATTCCAGGCTCCAAATTCAAGTAGCCTGTTAGTGAAATATCAATGATTGGCTTGGAGGAAATACGTGTTAGCCTTCACTCTCCCTGGTTGGTAGATGCCGTATGATGAAGAGAGCTAGTTGGTGGGTGGGACTTGTCAGGTGACCAAACTGGGGAAAAATTTAGGAACCACGAATAAAGCTGCCCATGTTTCTTTAAGTGTGTGTAATAGTTTGTCCCACATCATTCTCATTATGCCACTTGTGATGTGATGCTTTAACTGTAACAGTTTCACTGATAAACTACTGCTAGATCATTTTAGCCCTCCTGTCTAATATCACAACCAACCAGTGCTGCATTGCACAGTATGGATTTGTGACACGAGCAATACTTACAAAAACCAAGCTGTCGGCTCTCACAAAAATCAGCATACTGCACCGAGTCCATATTCCTTGTCTGTTTTTCAAGTCTCTGCAGAGAAACAGCAAAAAAAAAAAAAAAAAAAAAAAGGTTTATTTTTTTCTTCAGAAAGAAACGCGTTATCTCAAAGATTTTCCGACATTTCATAGACCAGTACCCACAGCTCTGGTAAACGTGAGAGTGACTTGTGGCTAATTACATAATGTCATGTTGTAAACCCAAATGCACTACTGTGCACCTGGAGGCATCAAAGAGTGTGCACGTGCATCGACTGCCGAGAACTCAGACGAAGGGAATCTCCAACTCCTAGTCAGAGTCACAGCGAACTCGCACCGAGGGGCGTGGAATAGTCTAGATTAAAGAGTCCATAAAACGATCAGCTCATCTCAGCATCATCAATCATTCAATAGGTGCATTCAAGTCTACACTGAATGGAAGACCACTTTATGTGACAGTGCAACAAAAGCATGTTGCCTACACTGACGCATAAGACACAAACACTGCGCTCGCTGTGTTTTTAAGACCTGTAATACTACAGCAGGGAAGAGTAATCTTCAAATAATATCTCGGTACATGTAGGCACAATCGTCATGCACGTCATCAAGGCTCAACTGACTGACACAAAGATGTACAGTGTGGTCAATGGCACAATAGATTCATTCAGGGTGTAAGTGCTAGTCCTGTAAGTGCTTATCTGTTCCTCCTGTAATAATCACCCTGTCAGGCATTTGGAGCAATCAGGTGGCATGCTGTGTTTTTTTTTTTTTTTTAAAAACCTGTTAGAGATAGCACGTACCGCCCGCGGGACATTGGATTGTTAAGGGGTGTGATAATAATCTGTACGAATGCTAAGGGGTTAAAGAAAGCCTGAGGTCTTGTACTTTGGTAGTAATTTAATTATCATATCAAACTCAAAATACAAAAAACAACATCTGAGAGTCAGTCAGTATTAGCGCGAGCCACGTGGCACAGTGGAATATCACGACAAGAGACATACTGTCTTTACAGACTTTAAGGGAGCACTGAGCTGTAACAAACCCGCTTAATAGCAACCAAACAGGCCTCGCTCTAGATTTACAGCTCAACCTGTTAAATTGCAGGTCAGAACCTATAATTAGACGTTTCCTTATCCTGGACCAATTTCATACATTTAGAGAGTCCATGGGAGCTTTCTAGCAGCGTGTGTGCAGTAAAAAAAAAAGGCAGACCTAACAGTTGCAGTGACTGCCAAGGTTTAGCAGGGTGTGCATTGTTAAAAAGGGCTTACAGTTTATGGCTCACCCTTTAAACCTGTGTCCTACAGGTTCAACTTTTCCACAGTTCAAGAGAGCACTGGTTTTGTAGACCGGTCAGAAGGAGGCAATGCACAGCATCTCCTCCTGCAGCCAGCGGACAGTCTGACATCCAGCTCGAGCTCGGGGCTCAGTGCCCAAAGCGAGGCTGCAGAGATCACTTTCAGCCCACCCAAACCAACCGGAGCCTTTTTATTTAGTTAGCTGGCAGTCGTTAGAAATTCCATCTTCGAAAATACATATTAATGACGCCGAGCACTGGAACTGTGATTTCTATTAGTGTCGCTAACAGGCGAGCAGAGGTCTCGTTTGCAGTGCAGAAGGGGAATTCGCAGCAGCCTCGGCGTCTGCGTCCGGCTCCAAATTGAGCCGAGAGCGATAGACGTTGGAGCCGCTGAACTTAAATAACTCTTGTCGAGCAGTCAGGCAGAGACAGGAGAAATGTTATGACTGTGGCTCATTGACGGAAAAGCGTGGCAGGGGGATTTTTGCATTTGAATACTATGTTTAGCCGCTGATTAAATCAAAACTTCAAAATTCACCTGGTAATAGCCAGAATATACCCACAACTGAAGCAGAGCCGTGTGATTCGACATTGATAAATATTTGATTTGGCTCCTGGGTGCTCTCATGCAGTGCCAGTGTGGTCTGGATAAAGAGAATCGCCAATTTGTTCTAGAGATAGGAGTAACAGAGACTTCCATAGGCCGTAACTCAAAATACATTTTGGATAGCTTGCTAGCGACTGAAACATCAAATCCTCATTTGTATGTCTGGGACAACCTGGGGTGTTCTAGGAGTAGAGCTGACTTCCAGGCAATATTTTCATTCTGCACAATCACTATCAAACGCCTGTATGGATACTTAAGAATTACTCAGGCACTGCGTCAGCGTTGAGAGGCTCTGGGTGCTGCCGGGGGGCTGCTTTTAATGGCTCTTACCAAAACACTCTTAGACTGAAGGGAATTTAAGTAAGACACCTGATGCTACTTAGAGCTTGGAGAAGACCACAGAATAATATCCTAAAGCACTACAATTATCCTAGTCAGCAGGAGAAGGAAGGAGTCAACTCCCAAAATCCATTACAAGTTCACATTGCTATGATAAAAGTGTTTTTTTAATACTATTATTATTATTATTATTATTATTATTGAAATAAGCATTCTGATCAATCCTGAAGCTTCCACCGACCCAAGTGCCATAATTAAGAGACACAGAAAAAGCACATAAAATGTACGCAATCACACATGGAGAGTTAAAAACAGGTTGTGAAATATGAAAAATACATTTCCCCGGAGTCCCAGAATAGCATTCTCTGAAGACTGCTGTCATCATGGCATTAATGCCAAAACAATGTAGATCCCACACAACATGACAAAGAGATTTTTAAGCAGTCCCATCTGAACAGAGCCATAACAGATTGTCAAGAGATCTTAGAGGGTCCAGGAGAAGACTGATGGTCTGCCTGAAGAAATCCTATCCACATACCATTGACCAAAAAAAAAAAGAAAAAAAAAGAGGCTGATCAAGACTACAAGTGAGCGGCTAAATTATAACCCTGTCTGACCTGATGCATGGCAGTCATGGCTGCCAGTTCAGAGGACTGGGCATCCACCAAACGGTTGGACCATAAGCTGCGGGTTTGGAAATGCCATAAAATAGCGTCCACGGTATTTACACAAGTGTTGCAATATATTTACATCACCCAGAAACCTTTGGAGAGTCAATGGAGGATATAGCAGAATGCTTTGAAAAGGGGCCATTTACTGTAAATAGGAACTACACTGAAGAAATCTTGGGGAGCAGTGGAGAAATGCACAAAGCCAGCCAAAAAAACAACAAAAAATTATTTGAGACATCATATAACTAGACACAGTCAAATTAAATTCCAATTGTCTGTCCTTTATGAGGAAAGGCACATTATGTGTGGGTTGGTTTTTTTTTTTGGCCGGGGCTGACAGTGCCTAAGGAGCAGAGGGTGCACCAAGATAAAGCAGCTCGGTGCACTGTGGGTAAGCCATAAAACTGCTCCTTGGGGCTTCGTGAGCAGTGCAAAGTGGGAGGCCCAGAAGGATACGGTTGCTTATACCCCAAAAGATCGTCCTGATAGCTAAAACACACCCATTAAAACACTCGGTAGGAACAAAGTTTTGGGGGAAAACCACAGGCTTTCTGGGCCACGGCCAGAACGACTCGGGCTTGGTTTTAATTGAAACAGGGTATATAAAGTCTCGTGGTGATACCTCCCCCCGTTTTCTGAACACGTCCACGGTTCCTGCTTCAGTCAGTTAATTACATCTTTCAGTCATGGCCCTTTATTTCAATTGGCAGAGTGAGGACAAACGGATGTTATAGAACGCTCCCTTACTTTTCCTCTACAATAGCGCTGAGCCAAGTGAGAGCTGGGGATTGCAAGAGGTTGAGGGCTTGGCATACGTGTCCAGCATTTTGCCTTGTTAACATTTGTTCTAGCAGGTTATACGGTCTGAAAAAACACCAACACTGTCTTCCTAATGACTCTGGACAGGTCTCGGCTAAACTTTCTCACCTCCTTCCTGAAGTTTGCTAATTTGCATGTCGGGCTCTGTGCAGTGGAAAGTAGATGGCTATAGCATTGCAGTGGAAAAGTCTGCGAAAATGTTCAGTCTCCGAGTGGACGAGGACAAAAAGAAACAGAAGGACCTTATGACAGGCCTTTGAGGTCTGGCTGCTTGTCTTCACTGGAACCTGAACACTTTAACTACTCTTTCGGTGCAGACAGACTATCAAGTGTTCCTGTGGTCAGAGGGCACATTTAACATGTATAAACACCTTGTTGAAGTGAGATCCGATTCCCAAATGAGAAACCCTGTGTCTAATCATACAGGTACCCTACACAAGTCGCTCTCTCTCTCTGACCACAAGACTCTCTCTCTCTCTCTCTTTCTCTCGTGTGCCCCCCCCTTTGCAGCTCTGCATACATCAGGGCCTGTCAGCGCTCTTCATCCCACTCACCTCTATCCTCTCCTGCTTGACTTCATCCATCTCTTCTTCCTCCAGCAGTGTCAGGAATTCCCCCGTCTGGTCGATGGAGCCCAGGAAGTCCAGTGCCAGCTTCTGCCTCTTGTTGGCACTGCTGCTGGAGAATTTGTCTGGATGTAGACACACACACACGCACACACACCCTTATTGACTTGCTGGTGCCCACATCTGCAGGCCAGCTGGCCTTGTTTACACCTGAGCTGTAATGGGACGGGCCCGAGGCGCTGCCCACTCAACCGTCATCTCTTCTAACCCTGCGCTAGAACACTGCCTGGTACTATGTGGGCACACAAAAGAAACAGGCTTGTCCGACTTATAGGGCCAATATATACACTCTTTCTACATCACTCTGTCACTACTCTCATAGCTATTAGCCGTATTAGCTGTTTAATCTGTCCTGAAGCAAACCATGAGGTGTAGTTAGAAGGAAATTATTAGCAAAGGAGAATCAGAAGGTAGAATAACGTAGAATAACACGGTCATAAAAATAGCCCACAACTCCACACTTAGAAAACGTTTTGATTTCAGCAAACAAACCTATGGTAAATATTAATTGTAAAGTTATGTTAGACATTATTACATTTCATTCCAAAGAGTGCTCACTTCCTGGCTTAAGTTCAACAGGCATAATCAGCTTCAAGTCCCAAAGGCTTAATACAGCCCACCAAGACAAACCGCTTTTCACTCGACAAAATGTCAAGTACCGCTGCTAATTAAATCCCTACAGCACTGCACTGGGAAAACGAGCAGAAAGAAATGTTAATTAAATGAGAGGAAATGCAGCGATCAAATGCATCTTTGTGAAGTCATGTCAGCTTGACATGACATAAATAGCCTCAGAAAATGTTTAATCAGGGAGACAGGACTCATGACACCTTAATAACAGTACTTTTATAGGGCTCGAATTTCTTGGTGCTAGCATGGCCTGAGCCTTGAACAGAACCATAACTGTGAACTTCCTATGTAAACGGGCAATTCAATCAAAATGTAAAAATAAATAAATAAATAAATAAAATAATAATAATAATAATAAAATACAGAATGTGCCGCTTTGTGTAAACTGGCTTTCAAACGGTACAAATATGCTGATGCACATAATTAGAACTATATATTTTTTTTGGCTTTAATGTTTTCTAAATGCATTCTAAATTTGCCATTTGATGCAGTGGTGTGTTTACAGGAATAAAAGAGCTTGGAAAATCTTGGTTTGGGTGAACGGTAAACAAAACTAATCTGCAGTGATGAAACGGCGCTTTTGAATCTACCAAAATAAACAGGAGGGAAAAAAACAAATGCCATCTTTGATCCACCAACAATGACCCACAAAATTCGGCACTAAAGAAAAATGTGGACTGGACTATTTTACAAAACTACTGAAATTCACTCAAGCTTACATGATTTACTTTGCAAGTTATGATGCATTACAGTAAGATGCGCCCCCCCCAACCCCCTTTAAAGATGTTTGAATTCTCCACGTTATTAGATAATCTTCATATGGATGCTCTCTTAAAGGTCTACTATGTAGGATTTTGAGGATATCTACTAGTAGATATAATATACTTATGGACTTCATAAAAAGTATGTTTTCATTAGTGTATAATGACCTGTAACTACGAATCGTTGTTTTTACTTGAGCTTAGAATGAGCCCTTTATATCTACACAGGGCAAATCCTACAAAGTAGACCTTTACCGCATGAGCCCACCCTGAAACCCATGAAACGTCTTTATGCTGAAATACTCGTGATGTGATTAGTGAATGAAGTGCTAATTTCTTGGTTAATGCTGTATTACTGTTATTCCTGTGAGAAAGCGGTAGTGGAGTTTAAATGGGGGGGGGAAATGTCAGCAATTTCGAACATAAGGGATAACGAATAGGTGTTAGTATTCGCACCTAATAATCTCGCTGACCATTTCCCAGTGACGTTGAACGTTTTATTAACGAGCGGTTTTACGGAAAGGTAGTGGAGACGATAAAGGCTGGACTCGAAGTTCCAACGCAATGCAGTTGCACAGCAAAATTCTCTGAGTTGTTTTTCTGGTGTTTACCAAAAGTGTTAAATATAGAGCTGAATTGAAACTGTCGAAATGTAGAAATGCGATTTAACACTAAAGAAATGAATTGCATAAGATAGTTGCTGTCACTGAGTGACATGTGGGGGACGAAATAGACACAAGAAGAGTGTTAAAATGAACTCTCTCTCTTTCAGAGTGGATTTAACACTATAGAATTGGCTGTGTACACAATGCAGTGGCACTGAGTTATATAAGAGGCTCGGTTTGTCTAGTTAACGATCTACAAAATCAAGCACAATGACACTAATGGTGGTATCAGCATGAACTTCAGTGCGGGATCCTCGTCTGTTTCAGCAGAACGCACAGATGAGCAGCTGAGCGATCGCGACAAACTAAAGCGCTGCCGCATCGTTCTGTTGAGGCAGACATGACTTCCCACTGGTGCTACAGGAAGTCGAACAGCACTGTTGTCCATGTACACAACTCTTAACCAAAGTGAAATTCGACCAAATCAAACAACGTCAGAAAAAAAAAAATCTAAGAATTTTTTGCATCAAAATAATCAGAGCGTGGATTTTTTTTCCTTTCACAAATCTACGCATATGTTAAAGGTTACATGGGCAACCCTGACTAAGCGTAATATTTTAATAGCGCTGTAATCACAACCTGCTGCTGTAAGAACATCTCAGCCATTGTATGTCTCGCTCTTGATGTACAGAAAAAAAAAAAAACGCGGGGGAATAAAGGACAAGCAGTAGCAGCGGTGGGTCACAGCGAGCACACTGGTTAGACTGTGGGCACGGTTCAGTGTGTACCGCTCCTCGCAGTGGTTTTCATAGCTTAAAGTGCTTGGGGAATTACTGCGGGGGTCAGGGTAGAGACAGTGTGGTCAGAGTCAGCCTGGTTGCTTTCAGCCACGCTTCTGCTGCATCCCCGACACCGCCGCCACACACACCGCAGCCGAGAGAGCAAGAACAGCCGTGGTGCTTCCCTCAGGCATCACAGAGAGGAATCGGGGCAACGGGGCCAACCGATGCCAGCGGAGCTCTACACTCAACCAATGCTTTTATGGAAAAAACTGAAAAACAAAGTAAGAAAAACGTATTTCCAAATCCAGCTTTCCTGACAGGAGGAGGTTCATTTGGGGAAACGTCAACCTTTTCGGAGCCAATTTGAGCGCAACACAAACGCTGGGGGAGCAAAAACATTAAACAGAGCAGCCCATCAGACTTCTCGTGGAAAGAAAAAAAAAAGGGGGGGGGGGGAGTCTGAATTTGCGCGCACAGACATGCAGACTCCTTCTCAATCGACTGCGTGGAGCGCTCGCTCTGAACGCCGCATTTAACATTATTCCATCTCTCAAGTTACAGGCCAGATGAGGAGCAAAGATCCTAATGATACTCATCATGACATGAAACGGCACTGCAGCGTCTTTGCGGATGATTTTCCTCTCCCGTTCCTCGTTTCACTGTGATATTGACGGAGAACTAGCAGAGGGAGAGGTGGAACGCTATGCAAAGAGGAGGCATGCCAAAGCTTCCGCCTGCATTCTGGTAATGACTCTTGCTGATTGACTGTGGCATACAAAATTACCTTGGCTGACTCCAATCATTATGTATCCCTTCATCATTTAAAGCGCTTACTGAATGGTGAAATTCAGTTGGTGCAAGGGGGAATGGTTTCAAAAAACTGTCTTCTTCTAGGCACAATGTCATAAACATACCCTGGAGCTAAACTGTAAGTGGCCTATATTTTGCTCTTGTAAGAAAAAGAAGGGAAAAAAAAAAGATTAATGAATCTACTGCGCACCTGAGTCCAGTGGCTCTTCATCATCAAGGGTTTTCATCAGTTTGGATTTGAAATCTCGAAACTGCATGAACTTAAGGAGTCTTCGCAATTTCTTCTAAAACAAAAGGGGCACAAGAAGACAAGCTATGAAGGAGTCCCACTATAGTTACTTTCACAATGCAAGGGTGGAGGCCTGAGTGTACAAGTTCCAATGATTCCAATCATACCGCATACTGGAGTAATCAGCTATCATTTACTGTAATACCAGACATTAGCACGAGCCATTGGGCGTGTTTGTTTTAGCAATGCGCTCTCGGCATGTGTGTTCATGTGGATTTTTTTAAATTTTTTTTTTATTATTATTATTTTTTTTTTTTACCTTGTCTTTCCTCATGAGGAAGATGATATCCTCTGGTGATATGACCCTGGCTCCTCGGAGGAGAGCCACCTCGGCTGCCTGGTGGAGCTGCAAAGAGACGTGAAAAAAAAAATCCAACTCTGGACAAAAAGCTTCAGTCAGCAGACAAGAAGATCACACTTAAGATGTTTTCGTTCGACGTTCTGCCAGTCAGTGCAAGTCGGATGAATGAGTCACAGCATCTGCTGTTTAAAATCCTTGAGGGACTTGATAAGAAAACCACATATTTTTGAGAGCAGCACTTTCATAGTCACATAGGGTCTCCATAAACTTCAGACAATTTTGGCAGAGGTAGCGTTTGTTTTGCTTTCTCAGCGCTCAAATATGACAGCACAGCTGTCCTTGCCTTCAGGATAAACATGAAAAGAGGGGTAATAGCTGGAAAATAAGTGTTAGTCAGCCAGCTAGTCAATGCCACCATCCAGGTGCCCACCTTGGGAACTGCAAAATAATAATAATTTAAAAAAAAAAGAAAGAAATATGGCCTCACAAGCAAACTAGCCTAAAATTAATCTCAACACATACTATTCAGTGACTGCTATAAATATAAAAACAGTAAGGAAACCTGCCGCAATATTTTTACAGTGCTGTTAATGTGTCAGATTTCTTCTGGACTGTCTTGTAAAATCTCTGAATAGATTCTATGAGTATCACTGTGCCAGTCGAAAAGAAACAAGACACTACACATGTTTCACCCTCACAGGCGAGAGTTGGGGCAATTAATACGTGTCAAGACCTACTGCATACACTTTATAAAATATAATGGCCTTATTCATCTTCCTTATTGGGTTATGGCTAAAAGAAGTACACAGGGATGTTACATTCATATGGAAACAATCTTTACCAGCATGAGGAAAGGCGAGAGAGAGAGAGAGAGAGAGAGAGAGAGAGAGAGAGAGAGAGAGAGAGAGAGAGAGAGAGAGAGAGAGAGAG
>JAQLOM010000005.1:8431640-8441759 GCA_030068315.1 Chrysichthys thysi
TCTGCGATGCAACGGCTCTTTATACTGTATTTCTGCATATTAAGATGGTTTTTATAACCATAAATTAGTTTTTGAGGCGCAGGTTGATTCAGATCAGTGGTTAAATTGGCTTTTGTAAGGAGGGGGAGCCCTTCACTAACGGGTGTGTGTGTGTGGGGGGGGGGCATTAAAGTGTTGCGATGGACGAGAGCGTAGTTCACCTATTGAAGGCCTAGGTGTGAAATGCACCGTCCGCCATGGAAATACATCAATATAAAAGAAAATATATAGGCTAAATATGAATACGATAGGCCCTTCCACTTCCAGTTAGTATTCACAGTATTAACAGTGCAAATGTATATATACAAAACATCAAACCCTGAATGTGTTGTACACTTCTGTTACTCATAGAATTCAAACTGAAACCAATCCATTACAGCCACGATGGAAAGAAACAAAACTTTTCCATTTCAGTTAGAGGACTAGGCTGCTACGCTACATAATGAAATATGCTGTCTCCGGTGCCATGCAGTGTGTGTGCTTGTGTGTGTGTTAGAGCATGGATACCCGACCCGAACCCAGTGGGACCCGACGGGTCGGGCCGGGTTAGGACAAATATTTCGAACTGTTACTCGGGTTCGGGTCGGGTTGGGTTCGGTCACGTCAGCACAGAAACGTTTGATATTTAAAATAGTAAAGTTACTTTTTGTTCATTAAAAAAAAAGCCAGTAGGCTCCCAGCCCGAAGCGCACCTCCTTTCAGAGCACCTGAAAACGGGTGCGCAGAACGCATGCTCTGTGTGGGCAGATTCATGACAGAGAGTATCATCATAATCACTTAGCAGCATCTGTTTCGGCCAAACATTACAATTCCAACCGGGTTTGAGTCGGGTTCGGACAGAAACATATAAATGCATGTCGGGTTCGGGTCGGGTCAGTTCGGACAGAAATAAGAGGCCCGATCAGCACTCTACTGTGTGTGTTAGATTTTCCTGGGAGATCATCCTGCGTGTGTGCGAGTTCCAGAGGTTACTGCTGTTATCTGTGTTGTGTGTGCTCATTCGATTAACCGGCTATTCGGAAAAACCCTGTCTCGAGTTTGGTGCTGTCTCAATAGCGTTACGATATGCTGCTCGCACATGTAAATCGTGTGTGGATAGCATTGTTAAACGTTGTCTCTGAAAACATTACGAAGAGAGAGGGAGCTAGCAGGGTGTGCACAGCAAACACTAGTGGTGTGGAGGGGAATTACCTGAACTCAGATGCGCCGTTTGAGACCAAAAATAAATAGCCGACTATTCGAACAAAAAAACTGTCGGAGACGAATTTTTATATTCAATTACGTCAACTAATCGCAGCAGCACTAGTCATCAGCACTAACAGGTCCACTCCATCTAGTTGTGCCCTCAAAATAAACTTCAAACATGAAGGAAGCTAATGAAAAAAAGAAACCATTTCATTTCACCTTGCTGCCACCTTGACGCTGTTTGGATCAATTTCAAAATCTAATCAGAATCTCAAATTCAAAATCTAATTCATCTGTTGGTTACAGTGATAATTGCATATAAATCCAACAAACACTCAACCACTTGTTCTTGAGATATCACACAAACTAGAATCTCAGATGGACAGACAAACAACCCGAAAACATAATGCCTCCCGCAATCATTTTAGATTTTGTCTGTGTTTTATTCTTATTTGCCCAGTACACAAGTTTGTTCAAAAAACAGAGGAAGAAATAATCCCAACTTTCTAATTACTTTTTTTTATATATACATGTTTAAATGTGAAACCTGATGGTTTCCAAATCTTGCCACTTGCTGCACTGCACATATCAGCCAAGACACACTTTAAATAATATGTTTTTGAAAAATTTGAGGACTCTGTAGATCATAGCCAAAACATTCCCCAATGGTCACAAACACAATGTGCTACATCAGACCCTTTTATCAAGAAAGGATAAGTATGTTATACATGTTTTCAACATATCGACAGAGAAATCTTGTAGTCAGGCTAAAAAAAAATGTCATTATGATGATAGGACGCCATAGCCAAACCTTCTGGCAAGGTCGCAAACACAGTGCTACATAATGAGGGAGAGAATAAACATGGGAATGGGATACAACTAACCAGCAAACAATTAATTAGCTAAACATTTTCTCTCTTACTCATCTTCTACCACTTAATCCTGTTTAGTGTCACGGGGGGAGCTGGAGCCAATCCCAGCTGACTTTGGGTGAGAGGCAGGGTACCCCCTGGGCAGGGCAAACACACAGAGACACACAGAGACAGACACCCATTCATCCTCACATTCACACCTACAGGCAATTTAGAGCAGCCAATTAGCCTAATCCCCTCTGTGAATGTCTTTGGACTGTACGAGGAAACCGGAGTACACCCACGCAGACACGGGGAGAACGTTCAATCTCCACACAGAAAGGCTCCCAGTTCGACCTGGGATCAAACCCAGGACCTTCTTGCTGTGAGGCGACAGTGCTAACCACCACACCACTGTGCCGCCCACTAGCTAAACATTTCATCATACGTTATTACATTACCACTTTGGCTACCACTTTTTACTGGAGTTTTTACTAGCTCATCAACGTATTATTTATCCACCTCTGGATTTCAAGATATTTCTTATAGAATATATAAATAATTGCGTTTAGAATACAATAACCAAGCCATAAAGCTACAGACAGGCATTGTTGAACAAGCTTTAGTAAATACACCAAAATAAAAATCATAATTTCTTGATTTCTATAGAATAAAAATACAGTGCCAGGTCTATTTTTACCCCTACACTTTTGTTAGCTGTGTTAAGTGTAAAATGGCTCCTCCAGGCTCTAATAAAGCGACATTGTTCCAGAGATTAAACCTGGTCAAGTTCACGAAAGAGCTGGATCCTTCCGACCACATGCCTTGTGTAGTCGCTGCTGCAGACTTGGGGATAAATATTACCAGACTCAATTCATTAGGAGCTGTATACGTTACTCCTCCTTTGAAATTCTAACTCAGAGTAATCATACAAAGCTCAGGCTCTGGCTCTTCACTCCAGCTTCTGTGTCTCCGACTCACAGTACACGATCAAGGCATTTCTATTGACAGCAGTTATTATCGCAGCGTTGCTAAAATAAATATGCTTCCCAATATAAAGCATCCAGAACTCGAACGATCGTTCTGTTAGGGCTCACAATGGTGTGAGGTTTTGACAAATACTGACATGTTGATAACTTTGGGTTCTCATGCACACAGCCTGAACCATTACTGCAGATAACGCAAGATAAAATAGACATTCATGTGTGTGTAAATATATCGACTTCACAGTGGAGTCTCTTGGTGTGAAATCTGCCTCTGGCCATCACATGTGGGTGAAAAAAAATGACTGACTGACAGCACAGAGCGGTAAGATCAGTCCATCACGTTGTGAGCGACGTCTGGGCACACTCTGTGTACAATGCGTCAGAGGAACATTTCCGTGCTTCCTTTCTTTAAGACAGATTCCAGATTGCTGTCTGCTGGTGAAGGCTACACGGGTCTGGCGAGACGAGCTCCGGAAAATCAAGGTTACATTCAATGCTGTCATATCACAGGGCAAATTATTTCATTTTAACCTATATTTGAAAGACTCGGTTACAGATGAGTGCTTAAGTTTGCATCACCATAGTTTTTAAAAGGAAAAACAGGGAAAAAAATAAATGAAAGGACTTATTGTTATAATCTTACTTTCACAAATGAAAGTGACAAATGAAACGCGAGCGTATTCTGCAAAACAAAGCAGAATCAATGGAAATAGTCTTTGTGAAAGAAGCAAAAGTCATGTCACGACCCTTTCAATCTGCAGACCTGATCTGAAGAAGGCCGAGGACGACATCTGGCAGAGTTTTAACAGATATGTCAAGAATTAAACTTTTTTTTTTTTTTTTTTTTTTTTTTTTTAAATTGTGATAAAAGGAACCCAACACATGAAGCACAGTTCCAGATATTAAATAAAAAATGTCTTGCTCATGTGCTCAGGTAAAACTACATACACGATTTTTTTTTTAGATACAAAGAAAACTTTTATTTAAAAAAAAAAAAAAAAAACTAACCACAATCGTAAGAATCACTGATAAACCAATCAACCATAATAAAACTATTTCTATGCATTATTACCTTGCCTCAGCTCCTATTTTTTTTAAAGCACACAAACGTGACCCGGGCTGGGAAAATGAGTCGGAATGAGGAAATTTTCAAAAGTGAGTTATTGTTACTTCCACATTGTCCATCTAAAGACCTTGAGACATGGTTTGTTGAAATCGGACAAAAATGACCGCCTAGCAACTAGCCGCATTCGTTTATGTCTAATGGGGTTTGGAAACTTGCTTTCCATTGGTTCATAAAAGCGTCATCGGGAATTCCACGTGTATTACCAGAAAGTAGAGGAACTACGCTTCACAATGATACCAAACATGGGTAGGGGGATTCCCCTGTCTCGCTGTGAGCGTGCGGTGAAAAACACGGATTTATCAAGGAATATTAAGACAAAGGACTAATTAATGAAGACATACGAATGAACATAATGAGCAAAACATTAAAATAAAAGTAATTTGGGATGTTTTTCTTGCTGTTTTATCATGGGGATCAATAAATGAGGGCTTTGTGGACTCATTTTTGAGAAAATCTCATTTCGACCGAAACCATGTTTTGCCTCTTAGCTCATAATGAGCCGCTGCGCATTCCCACTCATTTTGCCAGCACGGCTCACAAATTAGTATTCCAGACAACTAAAACATGGGATTGTGCAGCACATTGGATTTTTTACTTGCCTGGTGATCTAGCTAATGAATTTTCATTTGCCCATGGCAGTATTTCAAGGTAATTATGATATGATGCAAAAATGATTGTGTGTATGTGTGTGTGTAAAAAATGTGTTAATAATAAGAATAACAACAACAACAATAATTATAATATTTTGACTTGTATGAAAACAAAAGATTGCAGGGCCAAACCTCCTCCAGTTAAGAATCTTGTGCAAAGATCTCCCACTTAGAACACTGGAGAAAGGACTATTTTGGCTATATTTGATTTCAAAAAAGAAAAAGAAAAAACAGAACTCATGAAAGGCAATCCTTATTCATTAAATACAGTTATTAAAAAATGATCATTTGGTTTTACTGAAAAATGACTCAGCAAATCAATCATAATGAAAATGTGACACTGGTTACACAGGAGATTTAAAGCTGATCATAAGTAGAAATGATCAACCAATCAGCCAAGTGTTGGCTCACTGCACACTGCTGCTTCACCTTTCCAGCTTCAGATGCTGCATTTGCTCATCACCTGCTTCGCTTTGATTGATTACGTGTTACGCGACAGGATGCATGTGTGCATAGGTCACGTTGCTGCAAGTAGCTAATTTGCAAAGTCAATGTACTCTGTGTACTCTGTACAATCGGCAAATAGGTTTTTCTATTTCCATGCCCCATTATTTATCTACACTGTGACATCGTAGCTCGAAAAGTGCCATTTAACGCCTGTCTGCTGTGGAGTTTACATTGGCGTCAAGTTACATCGATTTTGAATGGGAGTTTGAATATAATCCAAATGAAATTTTGCCGTGAAAGGTGACCAGTTGCACCTCTTATTTGAATACTGCTAACCACTCAGAATATGCAAACACAATGACACGCAAGGGAAATCCTGAACTTCACACAGAAATCGAGCTCGGGTGATGCCTAGCCTTTCTTTATGCCTTAGTGACAATACTTCCCTTATATAAACCTTCAGAACGACCGATTACATATTTGTTCTTGAAATAAAGCAGAAACATGCAAAAGACATACTTCGTGTAAATGTACACCTTTCGGTTTTGGTTTGTTTGTTTGATGGATTTTTAAAAATAAATAAATATATCAAAAATAATTATAAACTATGATTTTTTTTTAATTAAATCATGAATTTAGGTAACATCTCCTGGACTGCTGGACCTGCCGGTTACGGTTTTTACAAGGCCGCTATCCGCTCTTATTTCACGCACGTTTTTTACATCATAGATTCGAGATGAGCTGCCAGAAATGTAGCTTCTGAAAACTAGAGGAAAAGCTGCCAAAACCTCGAAGTGCTCCCAGATCCTGCAGTTAGGAAGAAGACGGACCTGAATTACACTGAAGTGTGCTCCCTCTGAACGCTACCACATGTTAACACAGGCCTCTGCACCATATTAGCTAAAGCCACTGGTTTAAAGACATGGCAAATAGAGCAGAGCCGCTGTGAGCTCATGGGCTTTCTGTTGAGCGTGCACACGAACACACACACACACATTTACCGATGCAGAGAACAACCAAAAAAAACTTCACATGACTAAACACACCATAATATCAGGGGCTTTTATAAATAACAGCTCCTAAATATCGAGTATCAGAACTTTTCAAAGCAGCGCAGGGATACTGATACAGTTCAGAACATATTTACTATCCATACACAAAATCAGCCTTGGTACCTTGTCTCTGGAGGCAATAAGTCCTCAAAGGAATACAAACACTCAGGGCCATAATACAGTGTAGGAAAATATACCGAGAATATATATTATTTTACTTCATCCCTGTGTGCCAAAACCCCCTTTTTTTAACCCCCCAAAAAATTACATGTGACTTTTATTTGTAAGGAAACATGCGATTCAGGTTAAAACTATTGTGAATACATGTCACAGAGACATTGCACAGGGTTTCCTGAAAGGGCGGGGAAAGTCATGACTAAATTAATTACAATGTCCTCTTCCATTTCCTTTCATCCTTTTTAAATCCATTACCAAACCCGAGGCGTGGAAAAGCGAGCAATTAGACATCAAAAACAAGGTTTTATTTGAGCTAAACATGTGTTTGTTTCTATGGTAATTACTAAAACAGTGCTAGAAAATGGAGAAACGGTAACATACGAGAGAGAGAGACAGAGAAAGAGAGCGAGAGAGAGAGAGATAGAGAGAGAGAGAAGAGCTTATGCCTGTTGTATACTTGGGGTAAAAATAAACCGTTTCTAAAATTTCAGAAGAGTCGTTATTTTCAATTCATTACAAAAACGCTTCACATAGAAATGACTGCAACTGGAAGTTCCCTTTTTGGTAATACAAGACCGCAACGCAGAAAACAACAGCAATGCATGGAGACGTCTGAAAAGAGCCAGAAGTTTCCTCCTCTGGACAAATTCTAATGAACGCAAGTCTAAGTTGAGAAAATAAGCGCAGTCTCGAGTCTGAGGCAGAGCGCAAGACATCCAGACATTCTTTGGAAACTTGCAACAGAGAGAAATGAGAGTAAAGAGTGGCGTATCACTTACACTCACAGTAATACAATTTAAATCCCCGCATTTTGATTACCAGAGAATCCCGATGTTGTTCATTATAATATAATTGAAGTTTCTGGCAAGTGAACGTGGCTGAACGATCGCTCCTTTGTACGTCTGGCTTTTTTTTTTTAATTTTTTTTTTTTAACAGAAACAAATTTCTACAGAATTAGCCAGACACTCTAAAGAGGAAGAGACAGATCACAAAGTGCTATGGTTTTTTGTTTTTTTTTTAGCTTAAAACTCTATTACTAATTTTATTTTAAACCAAAATTTGCACGCAAAGTGAATTAAGGTCAGATTAATCCCAGGGGCAGGAACAAATAGTGTGAATCGGTTTGTGCAGAAATCTTCACAGTAATAGCAAAACCCTTCAAGGTGATCATATAAGACACATAAAACTCAAAAGGCACACAGGTTTACTAACCTTTAGAAAAGTATTTGATTGTACAATACAGACAGGCGGTAATTTACAAACAGTGGCCCAAGGATATTTTCTCTTAATGCTGATGACGTGATAAAGACGACGGAGAATGATCCATAACCTGCACAGAAGTTGCTCCTTTACCACTACACCTGTGTAAAATGACATTGTCAGGTCTTACGCTCAAATTGACATCATTTTGAGCGTCACTGTGCGCCAGTGCCAGTTTGCTAGGCAACTGGACTTGTGATAATTGTCAAAAATGACAGGCTCTTCTCCTTTAATTGCTGCTCTGAAGAAGTGCCCTTGCCGCAAGAAAAAGCCACTGAAGTTGACAAAATCTGCCAAGGATGACCAAGCACTAAGAGGTAGCAGTGTGTGTGTGTGTGTGTGTGTGTGTGTGTGTGTGTGTGTGTGTGAGTGAGAGAGAGCAGAATTTTTTCTTCGCATATCTGACATGGCTTTCCTGCACCTGAAGTCATCTTCACTCCTGCCAGCCAAATGTACTTAATGTACTTGCACATCATTACCTAAAACTAGGTGCAGAAAAATATGACTTCAATTTTCCTTTTTTTTTTTTTCTTTTTGCAAAAAATAAAACTTAAAAAAAAAAAAAAAAAAAAAAACAGACAAAAGGGCACCTCTGAAAATCTGATTCACATAAGGTCTAAACACGACCGTGAGACACATGGCACGAATTTATAAGCCTTGTTGTATTTTTAAGCTTGAGTGTAGGCAGTGGTGTGTTTGTATTGGATAAAAGCCCTGATTACACCAGAAATGAACACAGCAGACCCACAGTTATTCTTATTTTTGAACCACCTACCTCAGAACAACATGTTTTATAAGTAAACAACGTTGTATTTGTCCAATAAACCCCAATTTCGCATGCTAATTTGTATTTCACCTCTCTGGATTCAATGTAACCTATTTCTGGGCTCGACTTGAACAATTAAACAGTGTGTAATGTTTTGAAGCGTTTTGATTTGGACGAGCACTTTTTTAAAAACGATTAATTATTGTCCAATTTCACGGCATGAAAAATGTACAATTTGTAAGCTTATAATTTTGCAACTGCAAAAAAGAAACGAGCCAGTAATTAAAACAGTAGAAACAGCATGTGGCATTAATAAACTTACCAAATCAATGTTAAGATTGTTTATTTAAGGTTAAGACGAATCGGATAACACACATCAGAAAGTGGCCTATGAAGAATTAAGATGTCGCATCTATGATATTCTGGTGCCAGTTCAAGTTTAATTTAAAAAAAAAAAAAAAAAAAAAAAAAAAAAAAGGGGGGAATCAAGTCTGTATGGTCATCAGGGCATTCTGACCCTTTTAACACTGCTGCAGCGGCAAAGCCAACAACGCTGGTGATTTGTCTAATCTTTCAGATCACCTAGTGGGAGAGTAACGTCTCCTAGAGGCATTAGTGCGGGTTTTTTACACAAGCCAGGAATAATGTTCTACCATCTAAAGCCCTGTTTATGCCTGTGTGGTCCACAGTGACGCTCGCCAAGCTAAAACCCGGCCTGAAAACGGGCACGGCACATTCCGGTTTCTCCTTACACACTGGCCACGAAAGTGGCGCGCCTGCACAGGGACCACCACGACTCACCTAAAACAGCACGGACGCCCCGGCTGCAGCACGGACACATGCTAAGGAGAAAATTATACAGATGAAATATCATTAAAATAAATGATGAGGTGTGTGGAATCCAGCATGCCAGTGAGGTCTAGATGTGTGTGTTTCTGCAAAGGAGAGGAGGAAGGTACAATAGCGCTGCGCTGAATGTGATGGATGCTTAATGCACTGCTGAAGGAATATCACTTCACATCACCTCGGAGCCTTAAGAGGCAGTTGTGGCTGAAGTGTTTCCTGTTATAGCTTGGCCACATCCTGTAGAGCCATAAGAGATGAGATTTTTTTTTTTTAATTTTTTTAATATTCCCAAGCTCACAGTAACAGTATCTTAACTATTAAAGACTAAAGAAAAAGGGGAAGCAAATTATACGATACTTTTGGTTTAAAAAAATGGTCCTAGAGCTCTAGCAGCACTTTACTTGCACAGCTGATGAAGTCTTCTGATGAAGACTTTTGTTCAAGATGTCCTCTTTCTCCAAGTTTTTAATTACCATAATACAAAAAAAGTAAGAAAATATAGAACATGTATGTAATTTAAACCTGTTGCAGCACATATATACATTTATAAATACCTGTTCATAAGGCTGGGCAACATGATAATATAATACAGATATAGTAAAAAGAAATTATATTATATTATTATAACACATACATACATACATACATACATATACATATATATATATATATATATACACACACATACACATGCATACATACATACACACACACCATAATGAACTTTTTGAAA
>JAQLOM010000005.1:8451681-8461893 GCA_030068315.1 Chrysichthys thysi
TGTGTGTGTGTGTGTGTGTGTGTGTGTGTGTGTGTGTGTGTGTGTGTGTGTGTGTGTGTGTGTGTGTGTGTGGCATCAGTGGTTACAGTATGTCTCACTGAGGTGTAAGAGTATGTGTGCGTGTATGTGTGTGCGAACTCTCGGGAAAGACCCGGCTCTGGCCTCATTCGACACGCAGGCTTTCTAAACAGCCTTTGGGTGTAGTGACAGCTGGACTCTGCCCATAGCCACTAGTCACAGATTTGCAAGCACAAACACTTTTGTACTTCATTTAACAGAAAAAAAAAACACAAATACAGAGGGGAAAATATGCCAAGTTCAGGAACCTCGGCTTTCCGTGTCAACACAGTAAAAGACGGATGAGCTAAACGTTACGTTTCACTCTTAACCTTAAGTATTCTTTTAAGAAGTTATAAAAGGTACATAATACTAATCCCTGGAAAGCTTTAGCAGTCATTACTCGGGTCATTGCAAAGTAACGGCTACAGTAACTCTACGGAAAAGGCTTTATTTTATTTAACTGGCGAAAAAAAAAAAAAGGCAGGATCATTTTAACTTAACTTTAAGGATAAGGCTAAAAGAGCTACGCTAACATTTCAGCACCTACTTGTCCCTTATAGTTCAGTTACCACAGTGTTTATCTAAACGTACTAGTAGCTTTTTTCAGCTAGAAGCATTTCAGATATGAACGAGCAACAGAACACAGAAAAGAAATGCTAGACAACCTCAAGCCCACAAAAATGCTGTTGTGGGTTTGGGCAGAGCGTACAAATACCATAGTATTAACACCACGCCACAAATAAATATAGCAAAACAAATATTTGTACCAAGTTTGCTTACTGGACAATAGTACATAAGCCTAAAAAAGGAAGATTTCAGGTATTTTAGTTTCGCAGTATTGTCCTAACTGTCGCAACAGACTTGAAAATAAACCGCAAAAGTGCTGATGTAGGGAGATGGGTCCATCGCTCTTGGAGACCTGAAGCCACAAAAATGTCATTTCACTGTTTTATACAACTGGCACAGCACTGATGAACTCCTGAGCTTAGATTAAGCTTTCTCCGAGAGGCTCTTAGACCGTGGAAGAGGTAATGATACGGTGCCAGCCTTTATTGGCTAAAGGACAAATGACCACTTATAAATAAATTCCCTTTATCCCCCAAAATCTGCTATAGGTGAGGAAACGTTGTCTACATTTAGACAAGGTACAATATTGGGTGAAAACAATCAGAATTCAAATGATTATTTTCCATTTTTAATCCGTTTTCTTTTTCTCTTTTAATAAAATATACCCCTTGCATTCATGTTTCACAACACAGCGCACTCTGAGGTGTTTGATTCCTATTATACCACAGCAATCAGCGATGGTGAACAACTCTTCACTGATTAAAGGACGCCACGTTGGACTTTTTTTTTTTTTTTTTAAGAATTTCATAAAGTTTCCATTCAGTTTCCGCTGAGTGATGTTATGTGATAGGTGTTTTATTATTATTATTATTATTATTATTATTATTATTATTTTAGATGTTTCCGTTATTCATTTTTTGTTTGTTTGCTTTAATTGTGCATTAAGCAGGTTAATGGAAACAGCACTAATGTTACAAAGTGCTGACAGTGGAGACTCCTTCCATAATTACGCATATTTTCCCTTTGGAAGCTGCTACTACAGAAAAACAATACAGTGTTAGAGCGAGGGCATTAATATAAATCCGATCTGCTTTGCAGTCCGGACCGTCTGTTATAGAAAATTAATCAACGCCTTCTGACTAGGTAGCTTTGAGGATTTAACGTCGCTTTGGTGCACGATTTTAGAACAAAAATCGGCAATCGGTAAAAACGTTTGAAGCAAATCTCTTTCAACGGTGCATGAGTGTCTTATATTTAATCCACAATTCATTAATCTGCCTTTATATAAAGCTAACAAAGGCATCAATCATGCAGGCCACTGCTTACTTTATAGGTGTACGATAAATGTATTTAAACAGTGCGAGTAATTCAGGAAAAAGATGTAGGCGAGTCAAATCCACAAACAAAGGAAAAGCTGAACATTGGCCATATTCAACTGTCTGTGTTATGCTTAGCACCTTATGCGTGTAGTATGGAATTTTCCGGTCCAAAGTAAGCACTTTTTAGCGTGGATCAGAGTCTTAAATGTCAGGATGATTAGGAGTGGAAGGAAGGGCAAGTTTTTTAATCATTTTTGAACAAATGGGAGAGTGTGACGCGAGCAGCGTCTGGGTTTGAACGTGGGCATGGGAATAGACAGAGAGACAACGGCAGAGTTATTTCACACATGAGTGACAAAAGTGATCACTGGCACGCTTCCTAAGAAAACACGGCTCGACTCGGAGCTCCTTTCGCTTTGCCTGTCAAATTATCAACACGCAACAGCACTTAGCTGAGTATTAATGGTGCTGTTTCACTACTCTGACTCGATCGCTGCACTTGAACGCAAGGCGCACTGAATTCCCAGACTGATCCCGGCAAATGTGTAACATATCCCACATACCATTTGATTTGCAGCCATGCTGTAATCGACAGTTCATCTTTCACTGTCTTTCTCTAGAAATGACAGAGTGCAGTCAATCCAGCTACAGGCCTAATGCAACAGGATGCTCGAGATGGAAATCGCTGGCCTTTAATCAGCTTCACAATGCTGAATTGCTGACATTATCATGGAAAGGAAAAAAAAAAAAAAATGGTGACAAAAAAGCTCCAGAGGCTCGGTCAGATCCCTGGGACGGTAGCCTCCGTTTTCTTTTAAGGGCCATGCTACAGTTCCATTTCTTCTCACACGAACCACAGCACTTCCTGCCATTTATAAGTACAAGTGATCTCAATTAAGGACCTCCATGAAGGCAGGAGGCGGCAGACAGTCATGGCAACGAGAGCCAGAGGAAACCGTCTTTACATTTTCCTCCCTCAGCGCTCCAGACACTGTCGAAAGAAGGGAAAAAAAACACATGCTCCGAAAACGTGCCTGTTTTACAGTACGCAGACATAAATGTCAGAATCACGCAGTTTACTAGCGTCACTCTGACTGACTCTCGTTCTCCAAAGAAGCGCCAGTGCAGAGTTATTAGTGCGCGGTGGAACAAAAACATGATGAATACAGGAAAGAGAGGGATAGCCGTGCCAGAGGAATACCATTGTAATGCGGCGTTAGGGAAACTCTGGGAGACACAACAATTATCTTTGCTGTTCTGATTCTGCTTTAATTGTCCTGCAAAATGGAGGATTGAAAAATGGGATTTCAAGAACTGTGGGTTTAACAGTATGGGTGTGATTTCACAAGCACATTCAGGAGCATGTTGTAGACATGCCATTGGGCAGGAGCGCAGAAGGTCTTAGAAGCGAATGCTTAAGCTGAAAGGATCACACTTTTGTCATGAATAATGAAAACCTAAGCCCGAGTTAACCATAAGCTTACATAGAGGAATTCGGTTTCCAAGCCAGTCTGGTGTTATTTATAAGAAAACGTTGACATTAATTATCTAAAATGGCGGGCATTGTTAACTGTCACTAATTGACAAAGATCTTGGTGCACAGTGAAGTCACCGTGAAGCTGAAGATATAAGAAAAAATAAGTGATGCGTTTATGCATCTTGAAATAAATGAACGTTAACTTTCACTCGTATCAGAACAAGCCTCAGCACTGGCTATCCGAGCAAACCAGGGTGTATTTTCCTTCAGGGAAGAAAATACGTTGTGGGAATATGATTTAAAATGCCTCCGAGACGTGCTGTTTCAAGTGTATTGTTTTTGTTTATCTGCCATTTCCGAGAACACTAAAGGTCTCCCCAGGTGAGGCTCGCTGGCAACACGGCAGGATAAATTTGACTGTGGCTTCACCGACCGCAATCGCTCTGTTGGAAAAAGGTCTGCGCTGCAGGAGAAATTCAGGTTTTTTTGTGTTTTTTTTTTTTACTTTAAATTGGTATAATTGAAGACTGGCCTCATACGACTTCAAGTTCAGCTTGAATTCAAGCATCGAGACTTAATGGACCTATTCACTGACTCGCGTCCGCTACGCTGACAAATAAATCAGTTAACGTGAAGCGAGATTTGCAAAACATCAATATTTCAATATGAATAATAGCAAGTCGAGGCCTATTCGTGATTCCCTCACAGAATCGGAGCTCTGTGTGCGTATTCTTTATTACAGTAGTGATGAACATAACGTCTGAGGCTAATTGGCTTCTCGATGGAGCAGAAAGTTGGATGCCTCCAAGACATTGAGGTCTGGTGAATAGTGTGAGAATTTCTCACATCTGACATACCCTCGTAGGCAAAATGCCTGGATGCTTTTGAACTCCCGATCATCATGATGACGAGTGACATCAGTATACACAACAGAAAGAGCGCATGAAAGGATGCGTGATGTGTGTGCGTGTGTTTGAAGAGAGGAAGCCGCTGATATGTTTATGTTGCGCCGGGCAGGCTAGCTCCGCTTTGCTATTTAGGAACGGTAAAATGAGAAGTTCCTGCAGACGGGTGAATCTGAGTGCGAAATGGGTAGCTGGGTGAAAGTCTGAGCTACTCACATCATGCTCTGCAGCTCTGGGATGAAGCTGATGGGTTTTCCGGATCCTCTTGCTGCCATTGAGGTGCTGCTGGCTGCCATGGGGCTTGCAGCACTGTTGCTCATCTGTTACACACACACACACACACACACACACACAAAACGCAAGGCTCATCTGACCGTGTGCTCCATCAAAGCCTGAGGCAATTATAAACCCACTTCACAAAGAAAACATTTCCTGATGATCAGACAGGAGGGGAAAAAACACGCCACAAGAGATGAAACCCGGATCATTGCGAAAGAAACGCAGCGCGTGTAAAGGTTTCAGAATGGAAAGAATGCCAAAGTGTCATAGTGTGAACAGATTAGATTTAGCTCGTTCTTAATATACATTAGTGATTTAAAGCCTTTTAATATGTAATTACAGTGCTCTTGTACTCATCAAAGAAGCTATTTAGAAAAACCATGTCAATAAGTATGAAATTGGGCCTCTTTTTGAGCCAGTTCAGCACTGAGTCACGGAAAGGCAACACTGTGCTGCTTCTCTTATAAAACACATTTTTAAAACTACTAAGACGGTATTAGGTTTCAAACATCTGGTTCTACTTAATGATGCGTCAATAACATTTTTCCAGCGTCAATACCTATTAAAAATACCAAAAATCAACTACCCACAGATACCAAAATTACTCATTCAATTTCAGCAGTTCTGTTGCAACTGCGGGACTGGAGGAGCAATAATTATTGCGTTAATCTTTTGTTGAGGTTCAAGTTGGATCCCATACTAGAAATCAAAGGCCACAATAAGAAAATTATAGCAATAACTGAAAAGAAAAAGGAGAGAAATAATGTAATATCGCTGGATTTGGTCAACGGTGAAAAAGTCCCGAAGAATGCCAGTAGACAGTCGTTCTGTGGTAAAGTTGATCAATAACAATGACCTACTTTTATATTACCCATGATGGCGGAAAATTTAAGGACATATCCCACGTCGGTCCCCAAATCCAACAATCTCTAAACTTCCATAAGACTAAACGAATGAGATCCCTGCATTAGGTGGATTAATGGCATGTTAGCAAATTACTCAGTGTCTTACATCGACACCGGGATTGTCAGCGGTGCAGCTCTAGGTCCAATGCCATATAAAGGCTCACCTACATTATACACCTCTGATAAATGATTTACCGTGCGGTCCCAAGACTGTTCCTGTGAAGAGGATTATTACTGAATAATTAAAAAAAAAAGAAAAAAAAAAGTTAATATTTTAAGGAGGTGCGAAAAGAAGCAGATAACATTCATCACACAGCTATCCACACATTTTGCAGTTAGGCCTCGTCAAATATCACCCCCTGCTTAATAAAACAAATTAACAGGATGCTGATATTTACCTGGAAATGGACCTTGTAAAATTTAAATATTCCATTGTTGAGTGTGGAAACATTTACATTGGGAAGCAAAGTCAGGTGAGTTTTGACGGCCCACCAGATTTATTTGAACAAAAATCACCTGATGCACAGCTGCTGGCTCGACTGAATTCAAAACCACAACCTTCCTTTTGCCAGCCATGTCATCAGACTAGCAAATCACACAGGTGGATTGCCTTTTTTTCTGAACAGATGAGAACAAAGCCCATGGACAAAAAAATAGTTTGCTCTATTGTTAAGGACAATTCTCAGTCCAAATAAATACAGTCCACCCCCTCCGTACATCAAAGCAGGAAACGCACAATAAGGCGAACATAAAACTGCTAGTTTACACTCAGAGAACGCGAAGTGGTTCAAGGCGTCCCGAGAGCAGGAGCACAGACAGCACTAACTTCCCCAATAAATACATCCGAGCATAAAATTTCAAATCCTTCTGTTTTCGCCCCCTCTGTTGGATGAAAGCTGGAGCCGTTGCTTTGACTCGGGAAGGCAGATGGTCGCCATACTCAGCAAAATGAATTCAGATGTGGCAAATGAATCAAGATTACTTCAACATGCAAAGGTCTGAAAGAGTGCCTCGCCTCGAACGAGAACAGGGGAGCCTAGTCTATTTATTGCATTTCCCTCTGTATAATTAACTAGACCTTTATATAGCTTTGCTTCGAAATTTCTTTTTCACCAGACGCCTAGTTAATTTACTGATTTAATCCTGGGCACGCAATCTACTGTTTAGAAGTTAAGGCAATGTTTACTAAGACCCAGCAAAAAGCTATTACGTTATATAAACTAATCTAAATAAGAAATTACAAGGCTTGATGCTAGCACCTAGCCCAATATCTAATCATCCGATTACGTAAATCCTTTTCCACATTACATCAATTTAAGCAGCTATAACGTACAGTAATAAACCACATTCTCATGCACCGATATCAAGGGGAAAAAAAAGTCTGATAGTTTATAGGGTACAAAACTATTAAAAGTCAGACTGACAGACTTACTGTTTTAACAATCAATTAAATATGTCCAGAAACGCAAGAAAAATATAAAATTGAAAAAGAAGAAGAAAAAAAAAAAATAATAAAACGGTTCAACTACAATCATCTCAATTTAGCCATCCCCAAAATTTACAGTCCGACATCATAAAATATTAGAGGGGAATAAGAAACAAATTTGGGAACTGCTGAATCGGGAGAAGTAATTTAAGACCGTGCCGTTCTGGAGGTTATAACGAAGAGGCAAAAAAGTGATTTAATGCTGCTCAGAGTTTTATTTTGCTCCCACATCCTCGACCCAGCACCCCACACATCCCTGTGCCATGGCCTCCACCTCCCCATGTTTGCATAAGAAAGTGAAATCATGCAAAATCTATTTCCCTCTATCCAAAAGTGCGGAGCAAAGACTCTTGGAGGTCTATTCAAATGAGAATGTGGTGGGATAAGGCTCTGGTTAAACGAGCGAGCGTAGTAAAATCGCACTCAGTCTGAGCTCTCCCCCCCTCCACAGTGAAGTGTGGCGCCTCATCTGCTGCTGCCTGCCCTCCTCGCTCTCACACACACACACACACACACACACACAGAGAGAGAGGGCGAGAGAGAGATTTAACAAACAATGGGCATGTGGAAAAGTAAGCTATCAGCCACCACTCAACTATAGCTTTTATATCCACAATTATCCCAAAACCACACTACCCACCCGCCTTAATAGGCATTAAGTTCACTCCAGCATCCCTCACTGAAGAGCAGAGTTGAGGATTTCTCAGGGGCTTCAAACACCAGACTCTGCTGGCCTTTTTTTGTTGTTGTTGTTGTTGTTTTCTGTCTAGCCTGCAGATGGAACTAGTGTGAAACAATCACAAATGTGTACCAAGAAAGTTAAAAGGCACTTTGCTTCTTATTCTCCTCCAGTAACTCACTTTGTTCCTGATGCTAAGTACTAAAAGTTCAAAGCCTACTGTAAGAGCTCAAACACCATCATGCATGGGAATGTGCATGCCTCGAAATGGCAACAGTAAGAGGCGCGTGCGCAATGCAATAGTACAGTACAGTACATGAAATAAGGCGTGTGCATTATTATGATTATTATTATGAGCTTGATGTGCACACAAACATGCCCGAGGTCCAAAACAGTCACAACAAACTACTCTGAACCCAAAGGTTTCCGCACACTTCACACTTTCATTCAGTTACCTCTCTGTGGGTCAATTAGACACCAGTGCCCTCGGTGTTTACTCTCGCACGCGCCTCTTATCACACAGCTCGATATTCAACTTCCCGGGTGAGGAGTTTGAGCGTCACGCCGGCTTGTCGCGGTGATCTATGGGTATTGTAGTTGTAGGTGCCGCGCGCCGCTATAGCCAGGCAGAGAGCCGGCGGTGCTGCTGTAGTTCCCCACAGCGCGGAGTCGCACAGGAAAAGACGAAATCAAAAAAAGCAGATTCAACAGCGCCCCCCACAGATCCCACAGCACACCGTCCTCAAACTACACACGTGGAACAGGCACAGCGTGAAAAAACAACCTCCTGACTCTCAGAAATAAATCTAGAAATACATTAATCGTACGAGGATAGAGGTGATGTAGGGGGACAGCCTGTGATTTTGTAAATACTGGTCCTCTAGGTGTCAAGTTAAATAATCCTGTCGTTAAATAAAATAAATAAATAAATGACCCTAAAATAAACAAACAGAAATGACAATAGGGAGCACAAGTCACAGGCAAAGGTAATAATAATAATAATAATAATAATAATAAACACTGTCATTATTGTTATTATTATTAGTAGTAGTAGTAGTAATAATAATAATAATAACATTGTAATTACTGTTATTGTTGTTATTATTATTAGTAATAATAATAATAATAATAATAATGATAATAATAATAATATAAAATTGTAATTACTGTTATTGTTGTTATTTATTATTATTATTAATAATAATAATGATGATGATGATGTTGATGATAATAATAATAATAATAATAATAATAACTAATTTTATAAAGTTCTCTACAACTATAAACCTGATTTAGCATTAGGAACAATTGGGTCATTTCATTTATTTATTTATTTATTTATGGTTCTAATATCCAGGCTACTCCTGCTAAAGTTGGTGTAAAAGTGTGTACCGCCTGAGTGAGCTCACACATAGATGTCCAGTCACAGGTTACACTAACAGGCTGTGTTTTGTAGACCTCTATAGCCAACGCAATTGAAAGCCCAGCAGTTGTTTATTTCCTTCCCATGTGCTTGACTCACTTCCTGTTTACATGATTTTATTATGAAGAGCGGAGATAGCAGAGCTGAAGTCCTACGGCTTCATTCAGAGCTGCAGCAGCCTGACTGATTTAGCCTGTCCCAGTGGTATCAGGGCTCATGGAGGCCAGCTACACTTCATCTGTCCGACTAACTGCATGACTGTAGACGTGTAAGTCAGCACGAGCCCAGTAGGTGAGTGTGCACGAGAGCTCAGCACTGTGACAGTGGCCTTTGTCGTTGTGGGTTAGTTCCAGTGGCTCTAATCTGGGTTTTGATGAGTGGCGGGGTGCACTGGAAGTCCTGATCTGAACACAGACTGTACCGTGCACAACGCTTTGTGGAGCACTGAGTTAAAGTGAGTCATTAATTTGGTTTGTTTGGATTGAGGGAAACGTCGGGCCCTGTACACCACGTGCTCGGGGCTCATCAGCATAATAATCATCCCGCGCGTGCACATATATAAACCACAAAACCTGAGCTCGCCAAAGTGCCTGCCTCCAAAGACAAACCGCACAACGAGACCAAAAAGCTGCGGCTTCTCCTGGCTCCTCCATCTCCAACCGCAAGTCTCAGACTCCAGCTTTCTCTTCGACAGATATCGATATATAAATATAGACATATAAATATACACACCGCGCGAGCGTGCCAGGCTGAGGGAGAAAAGCTGTATATGTTTTTTGGGTTGTTTTTTTTTTTTTTTTTTTTTTTTAGGGGATGTTTGAATTAGAAGCTATTAGGCGCAACTAGTCGACTTTTGCTCCTTTTGGACGCGCCATGTGTGTAAACCGTGGGGTTTTCTAACAGGACTGACCTTAGTCGACATTCCTCGGCGGGATGCGCGAGACTCGCTTCGCTCTCGGAGCTCCGCGTGGTCTCTGTAAACTTCACCCCGAGTGAGCGGCTACACAACACGACAACACCACAGCGGTGCCTCCGGCTTCTTAAGCTGAAACAACAGCAGAAAAGAAAAGAAAAGAAAAGAAAAGAAAAGAAAACGACGACGACGGCGGCGA
>JAQLOM010000005.1:8461993-8484089 GCA_030068315.1 Chrysichthys thysi
CTTCTTAAGCTGAAACAACAGCAGAAAAGAAAAGAAAAGAAAAGAAAAGAAAACGACGACGACGGCGGCGACCGCGCGCGCGGCTTTGAAGCTGACTCTCTCAAGTGGAGCGCGCGAGTTCACGTTCACCTCCTGAAGAAGGCGCGCGCACTTGCTTCCGAGCGACCGGCGCGTGCGAAGCCCACAGGACCTCGCGCTCCCACTATGATCCACTAACGGAGCGTGAACGCGTGTCCGGAGCGCGAGCGGCTCAGAAGAGACTCAAAAAACACAAACAAACAAACAAACCGAAAAAAAAAACCCAAACAAACCAGAGTGGCGGTTTGATCCGAAGCCGCCTCACGGTTTGATTTGTGTGTGTGTGCGCGCGTGCGTGTGTGTGTGTGTTTGTGTGTAATGCGCATTCCGATAGATCCGAGCAGCAGCAGGAGGTTCAGCCCGCCGTCCAACGGAGTGCAGGCTCTGCCCGGGAAAGCGGCGGATGCGAGCGCGGCGGGAGCGACGCAGCACGAGGCGAACACGGCGGCGGCGGTGTCGAGACTGCGCGCGCCCGACAACCGCACCATGGTGGAGATCATCGCCGACCACCCCGCCGAGCTCGTGCGCACCGACAGCCCGAACTTCCTGTGCTCCGTGCTGCCGTCTCACTGGCGGTGTAACAAAACCCTGCCGGTCGCATTCAAGGTGAGTCCCGAGTGCCGGTGCTGAGTCTGGCCTCAGTGCGATGCTCTGACTCCTCTGTGTGGGGACGCATTTATTCACTCTTTAGTGCTTCAGGTGACTTCAAACTACTACAACTGCAACACAGTGTAGAAAAGTTGGTTTGCTCCAGAGTGCTTTTCAGTCCTGCTAGAGTCACGAAGATGGAAAGTTCAGCCACGAGCGCACTACTGTGGTCTTTAGCTGCACGTGAGCTCAGGTCATTGTAGCATTCAGTAAAGGCAGTAAAAGTAGATCAGGGGAAAGTGCTCCCCTTCGGCGCGTGCCTACAGCCTACATCCTGATGGTATTTAAAAAAAAAAAAAAAAAAAACAACAACAAAAAAACATGCAGTTAACTCTGTGCCTTATGCAGCTGAAGCTGGGAACCAAAATGAAACGTACAATTGCTGGGAAAATTCTGCTAATTTGGGGACAGAATGTGGTGTGATTTGTTTCAGTATGTACTGGATATCCAGTACTAAATTCTGAGTGCAGGCTACTTGGTATGTTTTTGGGCTGCACAGTTTTTTCCCCAACCTATTGTTGCTGTGTGGTTTGTGATTTTACTAATAATAATAATAATAATAATAATAATAACAATAACAATAATAATAATAAAGATGATGAAATCCAATAAGATGAACAGTTTAGAGTATAGATTTTTAGATCGCAAAAGTCTGGACCAAACGTTACATTTTCTGCCCTGTAAATCTTTTTATTCATTGTTGCTTATTAAGTTGTTGTTTTTGGGTTTGTTTGGGGTTTTTTTTTTTTTTTCATTCTAGACCGCATGAGGATTTTTTTGTGCATGTGGTTTCACTGTATTTGGTATTATAATATTTGCTTAAACTTTATTCCAGTATAAAACTTAAAAAAAAAACACACACACAAAAAAAAGTTTTGTTGTACACATTTGGCTTGGCAGGTTGCTCGAGGATTTTATTATTTTTAAGCTGAGTGAATACGTTCATTATAGTGTTTAGTCGGTGTGTTCTAATCTTTTTTTAATATATCGTTAAGTGTCTGTGCTTCCAGATTACCTGATGACTATTACATTCTCGAAATATTAATTAAAAAGTAAAGGAAAAGAAAAAATGAGGGAATGGAATGACGGTGCTGTGTGTCGTGGTCCAGGTTGTTGCTCTGGGGGACGTTCCTGATGGAACAGTGGTTACAGTTATGGCAGGGAACGACGAGAACTACTCGGCAGAGCTGCGGAATGCCTCCGCCGTCATGAAGAATCAAGTGGCACGCTTTAACGACCTGAGGTTCGTCGGGAGGAGTGGGCGAGGTCAGTGTCTCACTTGGATTTTCAATAATCACTCATAACCATAAGAAAGATTTTTTTTTTCTCGTGTGAATCACACGATGCAGCAAAACCACATGTAGCAGCTCCTGTTTACAAGGCAAGAAACAGAGCGTAGTAGTGAAACCTCTGCATGTGGTAGATTATCCATTGAGATACGAAACCGCACTTTTACCATGGATGCCCAGCACAGTTTAGCAAACAGTTCATGACTGGAATTCATGAACATGTACCACGCAGATACTCACACCCATGATTGATTACTTGAGTCTTCTGAAGCTGTATCAGTTGAAAGCACACATAAACATGCTACTGAGAATCGCTACACTAGATGTCCCGGAATGTAATTCGAGTACTTCCTTGCTGAGGGACAAAAAACAAAAAGGCAGTTCAAAAAAAGCAATTTAAACATTTCTGCCTTTGAAGTGTGAGCTTGTGATTTTTCAAGACAATTATTTATAGTGGTATTTTCTATACGTAGGTATTTATTCACTTTGCATTGAGGTAATGCGATTTACAAACAGACGGCTGTTATATATGAACGCGGGCCTAAAGTGTACTCGGGCTGGGCATGTGTAGATGAATGCTGCTTTTGATATGGGAGTAATTACTGCTAAAAAAAGAAAACCCGGCCTTGTGATCCTTTGGAAAGACCCTTGTTGAGAAAGCAGGCCTTTGAAGAAGACAGTACAGGCAGATGGATCTGAAGAGCAAGCAGTCTGATGCTGGAGGCAGGCGAGCCGCCCAGAGTGTCGTCTAGACTTGCCTTCTTAATCTTTACAGTCCCTTAGAGTTAAGCTCTCAGGTGTTCAGCTAAGGAGTGCTAAAAGAGCCTCATTTCAAAGCCTTGCAGACTGAAAAGTGTTTATAAAAGCTCAATTAAAGGTCCCGTGAAGTCCAAACTGTAAGGTAATAAGACAGTACAATTATTTGGCCATAAATGATCTCTCTCTTGAAGCAGAGCAGAGCTGTCAGTCATTTTTAAAAATGTACACGGTGAAGTAAACAGCGTTTGCCATGACTCCATTGACAGACGTCTGACTTCCTTCCAACCGCTGGCCTAAGCAGTTTTGGGGTTTTTTGGGGTTTTTTATGTAACACACATCCCTAAGCACCCTCCTTAGCATATGTGTGTGTACATGTGAAACAGCGAGAGTGTGTTATCTCCTTGCAGCTGTCACAGAGAAGAGGGCTCTTGCCCGCACTGAAACCTACACCTCGCCAGGCTTGGGTTTCTCCTATCTCTGATCTGGTCTGCAGGCGGAAGTCACAGGGGAAGGTAGCAGAGCATAAGGAAATTAAATAAGGGAAACAATCCTGCATGCAACAGATGAGAATTAGAGATGAAGGACCAAAATCAACAAGGCTGAAAACAACAACAACTAAAGAAAAAGAACTGGCTTTACACTCTTTGTACTGTAAGCTAGCGCCTAGTTGGAGCCAGCAGTTCATGGAATGATTTAAGAAGCCAACAGACTGCCAGTAAATCAATCAGGGCTCATAATCAAAACAGGATTGGCAAGGTTTGGCTATTTTTATGTTAATACTGTCAGTTAATGAAAGTGTGCGTTTAGGAAACTATTGTGAACTCAGAAACCTGAGCAAGGCGAGAGGGTGGT
The DNA here is from genome assembly GCA_030068315.1 of Chrysichthys thysi. Classification (NCBI taxonomy): domain Eukaryota; kingdom Metazoa; phylum Chordata; class Actinopteri; order Siluriformes; family Claroteidae; genus Chrysichthys; species Chrysichthys thysi. Next base: position 8,465,620 of record JAQLOM010000005.1, read on the forward strand.
ATCGGGGGTATTTTTAGCTGGTGGTGTGGAGTTGTTGGATGCAGGGGAGAGCGGGCGTTGGTCTGGTGGCTGGGCACAGCGCTAGCCTGCGGTGTGGCTTCGGGATCTGGTTACTGGGAAGGGCTGGGTTGGGTTTGATTGTTGGACACAAACTTGCATTTTGGGGGCTTAAGGACAGATTCCTGGGGGAGAAAGAATGAGAACGAATATAGCACCGGCGTACACAGCAAGAGACACGATTTACAGTAGTAGCCTCGGTGAAGCAGTCAAGGTCAGAGCTTATATACAATGCATGGGAAGTGCCTCGGGAACGGTCTTTTTATGATCACAGGCTCCACATGTTTTGACAGGGCAACAATGAGAGGCTGGAATACATTTTCTTCACATGGCCCATTGTCGACTTGGGTTTCAGTTGGTTTTTGGCATTTTATTTTGTTCCTTGGTTTCACCGAATAGATTTGCAGATTGAGAGAAATTACACAAGCCCAATCAACAAAGCCTTGAGCCAGGCATGCATCCTGATACACATGCAAAATCGAGTAGAGCTGGCCGCTTCACTGAGTCACTCATTTTCCACCCACCTCTTCCTGTCTCAGCAGCAGATTGCAGCTCAGAGAATGTGTCATGCCTGACTTCACAGCATACTTTGCAGATTACTCTTGTTGCTGAGTTTGTTACTTTTGAAGCCACTTCAAGCTTCCTGTGTCGCGCTCACCGAGTGACATCTATTAATATTTCTGCTGCATGACAACATCCACATAACTCACAGCTAGTCAAACGTAAACGCCAACCTTTCTGTCCAGTCACTGTGGCGATATGACTTGTAATTGTGCGGAAGTTCAGTAAAGTAAAAGTTGTGTGGATGATTGAAGGGCTTCAGCACTCTGCGCTAAATGAAAGGTCATGTGAGGATAGAAGAGGCACCATGGGGCTGTCTTTGGGCTTGCCTTTACATTAAATGGCTTCAGCGCAATTTTATAGCATCAGTCTGAGCGTGATGGAGAACGACTCCATGCCGGGAAGCAGGTTATAAAATAAAAACAATCTTCTTGTTATGGACTGAAATAAGGCCACGTTAGTGCTAGATGTAGATGAAACGACTGGCACACTGTTCGTTCCGAGCGCAAGCCGCAGTAAAAGCTGACACAGCCGAATTAAAATGGCCATTTTGCTCAGTTTTTTTTTTTCCTTTTGACATTGCTGTCTATTGTTTCCTCAGTGTTTCAAACGTTATGTACTCCCATGGCAGTTAAAATCCCACAATCACCGTCATCACCAGCAGCAAAGAAAATGCAAATGCACAGCGTGCAGTGAATGTGGCACATTGTGCTGGGTACTAACGGGCTATGAACCTTTTTGTGTCTTGCAGGGAAGAGCTTCACTCTGACAATCACAGTATTCACCAACCCTCCTCAAGTGGCCACTTACCACCGAGCCATAAAGGTCACAGTGGACGGACCACGAGAGCCAAGGAGTGAGTAACCCCCAAATATCAACCGTCATGTGATAACGATTAAAAAATGCACAAAGAGGTGCATGCATGCACGTAAAACCACTCGGAGAGATGAATGGTGCGGTTCGAGCACGTGCCGCCCCAGCTGGCTTCTTGCCCCTTTTCTCAGCCCAGAGGTGGGAAGTAGGGCCAGAGTCTGTGGGCTGGCGGGAGAAAGATGATGGATGAATGGATGCATGGATCGTGTTAGGGCACTGTTTTAAAAAATGGATCCAGCATGCCTGAAAGCACAAAGGCAGCCTTTGAGCAGCAACAGGCATGCTAAGTGAGAGGCAAACACAAACACGTGCTGTGGAGCCGTTCGCCTTACGCAAATGTTTACTGTATCTGCCTCTTGTCTGTGTCCTTCAATGCGTAGTGCCAGCCGCTCAACCTTTAACCTGAAGCCCGCGCTTTAGCATGCAGACACACACACACACACACACAGATTGGAGTTGTCTGGAAACTATAGGAAAGTACGTTTTGACGGCTAACTGAACGTTACTCGGGATTGTGAAAATGGAGCATTTTCCTCGAAATTGAAAACGAAAGTCAGACTTGCCGCCCTGTCTAGAACAATCTAGAAATCATTTAAAGTTTATTTCTTATTTTTGCCTTGCATGGGTCACTTCACACAGTTTGAATGCCGTGTAATTACTGTCTAGAACGAGGAACGCTGCCTGGCAAAAACGCTTCAGAGACTGTCCAGCATTGAAAATGGAGCTTCCATCAGAGTCAGTGTCTTGACCTGCACAAAGCAAAGAGGGTTCATGTGCACCGTGCTTTAGCCCTGAACACAAGTGCTCTTTCTACCTGAAAAGAAAAAAAAAAACAAAAAACCCAAGGCTGCTGAATTTCAATTTTCACACAAGGCCCCCGAAGCTGTAAATACACACAAGCTGTCATGAATGACTTTCATGTGGCCCAGAAAAGAACAAGAGTCTCACATGGTTGAGTGAGTGTTTAGGTTATAGTCTGTTGCAGATTGACATTATGGTCAAAAGTCTGCAAAACATACCCTTTTTTGTGGCAAGGCCGATCATGTAATCAGGCTTGGATCGCTTTGCCTGTTAATCCAGATCGACAGACTGTAAATATCTCCTGTCATCATTTTTGCATCATTTATTTGCTAGAGTTCCAGTTTTATGATGTGACATGACCGTTAGAGTAATTTGACTAACATTCCTGTTTACAAATCGAGGAGGTCCTTAGCAACCACTCTCTGACATCACTGGGCTTTTTGGTAAGCGATTGTGTTAGATTGTGCACTTCCTTTTTTTTCTCACTGCAGATAATCCATTTGCATTCATTTAGAAGTGCAACACTTCTCTTTAAGTCTGTTTCAATACTGTCCTCTTCCCTAACCATCTGCTGGTCTGCTGTCACAAACGTTCAGTACTTCTGCCATCACCCGTTTCGGCAGTACACTGTGTGCTGTACACCCATAATGGCGTGTTTGTTTGTTTTTTTGTTTTTTTTTTAAAGGAGAAATAGCAATATGTGAGCCAAGCAGCCTGGTACACAGCTGTTCTTACCACAATTTGATTCTTACTTACATAGATATATTTCTGACAGCTAACTATTTTTGGCTGCAAATTCAGTACTATCACTTCACAAACAGTGTGCGTTTTTTCCCCCCTTCTCCTGTTCCTCTCGATTATCACATCTGGCAGCAGACGTTTGAAGCCACTTTATATCCGTGTAGGATCATTATTCATCACTGGATTAAAAATACCCCATGGCATCAGTGATTTGATAGCCTTTAATCTCACACATCCCTGATTCAGCTGCATTTTGTTGCAGTTTTGTTCTCAAGGCAAACAGAAGTATACGTCTGCCAGGTATGGCCTCCGTTGTGAACAGTGGGGCTTTAGGAAACGTGTGAGTGTGTGATTGAGTGGTTACAGTGACAGATTAAAGGTTATAATGGGTTCATCTAGAGAGGATAGTCTTACTTTTTTTCAGTTAATAGTTTATTTTTATGGGCAGAGGGTAGCGTTGGTGTCTCACAGCTCCAGGCTCCCCTGTTCGTTCCTAAGCTCAGGTTACCGTCTGTTCGTGCTTATGTGCTCACATGTGTTTCTTCAGGGTTCTCTGGTTTCCTCCCACCTCCTAAAACGTGCTGATATTCCGATTGGCTTTTATAAATTGCCCCTAAGTGCAAAGAAGTGTGTGAGTGTGTTTATATGATGCCATACACACCATTCAGCGTGTATGCCCGCCTCACACCTAGTGATAAACAGGATAGGCTCCGGGATCCCTTGTACCCCTGACCAGGATAACCCAGTTCCTGATAAGTACGTTTAGCATTAGTTTTAGTTTGTCACATGGATCGGTGTAGTAATGAAAGTGTATCAGATTAAGCCTATCTCCTAGTTAGGCTCTTGTCTCTTTTCTGTGTCAAATCAATTGCGCAATCATTTAACCTTTTGCAGTGAAAGTCGTAAATGATTCACAGGATGTCACCTTTGCTAATTATGCAGTGATTATGTTTAAACGCAGTTCAGTACACGATCAGGTATTGATCGGGTTTTTTTTTCCTTCTTCTTGATTGCATTAACAGCCCACAGTACCGATACCAATGCACATGAACAAATAAAAATAGCTTCTCTAACACGCTTTTATTTAACAGGTAGGTTTAATGGTTTAAAACACCGTGCCACTTTTTCTACATTCAAACCTCTCTTACGCTCTCATTTTCACTCTTTCTCTTTCTCGTTTTTTCTCATGAGCTCAGGCAGGTGGCCAGGCAGGAAATGACACATGCAGAGGCATCTTGAATTGTGCAACGTCCTGTGAGTGTGCGGTGAAGCTGCCTCTGTCTGCATGTTTATGAATTCTCCCATGCATATCGTAGACAAAGTTAGTGGGGGCGAAATAAACATTCCTAGACCTACAGACAGAATTCACAATGCACTTATGGTTGCAAAGAGCAGCATTTGGATAAGTTTACTTAACAGATAAAATCACCGGTTCGCTCAACTTACTACGAGAAAGAGCTTTATAGAAACTGTGTTGATTTGCAGGGCATTTTAGGCAATGTAAGGCATTTCATTACTGTGAAATCAAAGGAATCTTTCAATTACCTGAGGCCAGAAGCTGAAATTTTACACTTGGGTTGCACAAGAGCGTTCATCCAGCCACAGTGAGGCAAACTCGTTATAATAAAGAAGCAAATAAATAACTTAGAGACCATTTTACATGAGCTAATATATAGCTGCATCTATCTTAAAAGAGATAAACTTACATCGATTGCATTGGTTGCATTCGTTTGCAATCGGATTTAGTCTTAGTTTTGCATGAAGCTGCAATCGGAATGCTTAAAAAGGCATGAAAATAGATTTATTAAAAAAAATGCTTATACAAAAATGCCTATACAGTACATGATTGGCTCAGGCAGTAGCTAACAGAAACTATCCATGGATGCGGAGACTGAGATTAATAACTCAAAACATATGCCTTAGAAATATATGGGGAAGTCTTTTAGAGATCATTTTATAAGAGTAACATTTAAGGAACAACCTAATCAGTTGTTTCTGAAGAGGTTATCCACGCTATCTGAGAAAATTGTGTTACTTACCACAGCATGTATATTATTATCTCATCATATCGCCCATCCCTACTTTTAAGGCATTATAATATTTGTGACCCGTGCTGGCAAAGTGAGTCGGAATGAAGAAATGTTCAAAAGTAAGTTATTGTTACTTCCACATTGTCCACCTAAAGACCTTCACAATGAGGCATGGTTTGTTGAAATCGGACAAAAAAATGACCGCCTAGCAACTAGCCACTTTTGTTTACGTCTAACAGGGTTTGGAAACTCGCTTTCCACTGGTTCATAAAAGCATCATCAGGAATTCCACATGTATCACCAGGGAGTAGAGGAACTACGCTTCACAACGGTAGCAAACACGCATGGGGCATTCCCCCGTCTCGCCGCGAGCGTGCGGTGAAAAACACGGATTCATCCAGGAATATTGCGACAAAGGACTAATTAATGAAGACATACGAATGAACATAATGAACAGAACCGTAAAATAAAAGTAGTTTGGGGTGTTTTCTTGCCGTTTTATCATGGGGATCAATAAATGAGGGCTTTATGGACTCACCTTTGAGAACATCTCAATTTCGACCGATTAGCCTATACGCATTCCGACTCATTTTGCCAGCACGGGTCACATTTCTTAATGAAGCTTGACTGATGTGAGTTGATTCGTTCTTAATTTACAAAATGATTCAATCCTGAATAAATTGATTTGCTTTCAGCCTTTCAGATTCTAATCCCTAAAGACACTTATATAGCCTTAAATTAGGCATGGCTAATAATTACTCATTATTTTCCACAACACTTGACCTGCAATTCGGAATCTCAGTCCCTTACAAAAGCTATTTCCTTATGCTGAGCTACACAAAAATATTTTCCTTGTGCTATTTAATTGAGCACAAGGCCTCATCTGAGTGTGAACTCAACAGTGCAGTAATTATGTAGCAGGACTGGTGTAGCGGTGGTTATTAAGAGCAATTTCAGCTAATGGATCGGGAGGGGCTGGTCAGATCTTTAATAGAGGGCTCTGTGTTACTCCCTCCACCGTGGCGGACACCATGGGCCTGCAGACCACCGGAGCACCATGTTTCTAAAGGACTAGATGCATGTTGGTTTGTGATTCACGGGTAATACTTCAGCTAATCTGTTTGAACTCGGGCGAGGATCAAGACATGACAGTGTTCAAGTCCAAAATCAATACAAGTCAGTGTTAGGTGGGAAATGAAATACGTTTGTGTGTGGGAAAGATTTGCACTTGGAAGTAGGGCCATGTACAGTATGATACCATAGAAGATACTTCTTGTGTCAGGCATATGGAGTTGATTTTTTTTAACAGTTTGTGGAATGTTGCCGTCGCTCATTTGGGCTCCGAACAAGAATTTCCATGATTGCAGAAATACTCCTGCGCTGTAGAAATGTGTCTGGTTTAGTTCCAGACGAACTTCTTTAGTAAAGTATGAATTTGACTACACGATACAAATAAATAAATAAATAAATAAGCTGAATACAATTGTATGAGAAACCATGACTTCTCGTTTGAGATCACTGATACTCGAAAATCCTTTGCTCTACTTACTGGTTCAACCAGTGCACGATAGACTAATTTCAGTTGGACGCTATTGCGCCGTCATCGCCGTATCACTGAGACGATGTTACAGCTCAGCCAAAATGTTCAGTCTCTCCAGGTTTGAATAATGAATTCATGTTACATTTGTCGAGTCAAACGGAATCATTTACAGCGGAAAAGCAGGTCTGCTGTGTGTATTAACGGCGCATTACGTTAGCGAGATGGAAAACACACTGTCTCTTCTATGAAAAGGTCCTGTATTTTCCGAGCTTCTCCGTGAGCCTGCGTGTTTTGACTGCCATGCAGACGGCTGGAAAAGAACTATTGTCTCACTGAGGACTCCAATAAAGCGATAGCCAGAAAGACTTCAAAGCTTTACCTCCATGTTTGTCAGTTTCCGAGGCATGGTAAATGACGTCGACGCTCTTCTCTTGGATTCGTCCACCTTGTTCTCTCTTTTTTTTTTTTTTGTCATCCCTTTGCTTTCCTTCCTCATCAAGCTTCCCGCAAACACTTTTTACAAAAGGATTATCTATCAACATATGCGTTGAGGATTCCGGTCGTTTTCTTCCCGTATATATGGGCGTATCGTGCCCATGCTTGCTGACACCATAGAGTGATGTGAGCATTAGCGCCGACAATAATATTGCTACTAATGTTGAACTGTTTACGTTGTGGTTTGTGTGTGGAGCCACTCTAATTACCAGAGCCCGAAATGAGCATTAGTGGCGAATTTGTGAAGTTCCTCGAGGCTTTGAACGTTTAGCGCATGTCTCGACAGGTAGGCTCCCACAACAAAACACTCACGGTAGGCCTCTCAGACAAAGGGCCCGCACGGTCTATTGAAAATAAACCTATTCCGGGTTGGCTTGCATGAGAAATAATCCTGATGTGCTTTCTCTAAGCACATTTCCAATTGTGGAGTGAACTTAAGATGTTACTTGTTGCTGTTGGCCAAAGGAAAAACGTTGGACCTCGTATGAACGACAGCAAGCTGACAGCTTGGATGGAGCTATACAGTTGGGTAAAAATCTGCTAGTATTTTTTTCCCTGCACACAGCTCCAGTGTATTAACCGAAGCCCCCCCACCTACTGTGAAAGTCGCCGACTCAGACAGCACAATGTGAGAACGGAACGGTGTGTTCGTATTACCCTAACCATTTCCCTGCGCAGACATGTTTAAAGAGGTTTCAGGGACTATGGCAAGCAGTTTCTCTCACAGCATCCAACTCTTTGGGTACATTCATCTTCATTTGGAGTGCTTAGCCAATTTTCTAGCAGTATCGTTCACTATAAAATATGCAAGGTAAGCCTTAATCCAGCTCATTTTTTATGTCTTAGCCATTGAGTTAATTGTGCAATTTTTAAACCCCCCCCCCTTTTTTTTTTTACCCTTTTTTTTTTTCCCTAACAAATTGTTTTTGTTGTGAAGTTGCACAGTGTCTGCTTGCTGAAGCCAGCCTGTTGATTTATAAAGCTCTGGTAGTATTTGTGCCCTTTCTTGGCGGGCTTCGTTTCCTGAATCCTGGAACACACAGACCACACAAGCGACTGGCAGAACTCCAGCACTGCTTGGCTGCCTTGTTCTCTCTTTTCTCTTCTCGCTCTCGCTCGCTCTCACTCCCTCCCACCCACTGCCCTCCTCTCTGATCCTACGAGCAGACAGGCGTTTGGCCTTGTCCCGTCTTTCGCTGCTGTTTTTTCCCCGCTTGCTAATTTCACAGGCTCCTCACACGGAGCTGCCATATGAAATAATCCATTGTTTCGCTCTTCAGAGGAGTCAACCCTCCCCACAGCCCAGCAATTAAAGAAATGAAATCTAGACGGATGTATGTTTCCCTTTCTTCTTCCATCCGTTTTATTCCCTGCGTCGCCACCCGATGATTGATGTACTCTGACGGGCCTGGCTGATATTTGATGTCGACGAGCGCGCTGGTGTTTAACGAGTTAAGGGTGTTTTTGTAGGTTCGAAAGCTATCAGATGGCAATTTCACATGCAAGCAGGCAACCTTTCCAGAAATACAGCCTCTCTGTATTGATTCCTTCGTATTATTTACTGTGCATGCCATTTTTTTCCCTTAAAAGCCAACTTTCGCAGTTTTCCTTGTGCCAAGAGGTTGGAGCCAGCGTGTGCTTTGAATAAGCCTTTAAAAAAAAATTCTTTTTTTTCTGGTAGAGAATTGCTTCACGGCCTCATTAGTAATGTCAGGACACGTACGGCTTGCACAAGATCATCTTTTAGGATACGATCTGTTGTTTGTTATTACTGGTGTCCTCAATTATGACTCTAACCATTGACCTGCTGGATTTAATTAAGAGACGAGCATAAACCTTTTATTTTTCGAGGAGGATGTGAGCATTATGGAATTTCCTTTGTTGCAGCTGAATCATGCACATTAATGCTTCTGGAGCATTTACTCTGACATATTGGCTATTCACAGTTTGACGGTTTGAATTAGCCCAGATTTCACTCTGTATCGCTGATTAAGGAAAGAAAAAAAAGTATGTCAGGGGGCCAAACGATTTTCCTGATGGATTGTTTGTATACAGTAAAGTAAGGTAAGCGTGGAGTCGAGAGCTTTATTGTCATACAGACCACATACAGGTACACGTAGTCCTCAAGTTACGATAGAGATGTGTTTCACGATACCCATCATAAGTGGAAAATATTGTATGCCACTGCTTAGCCTAGCATAGCTTAGCTTAGCTTAGGTAGCTTAGCCTAGTATGGTTAGCTTAGATATCTTGGTCTAGCCTAGCCTAGCCTACCGAGGAGTCTTTTCCTGTAGCAGGCATGCTGGGGCTTTAGGAAGACATGCTTTGGAATTAAAATTTGCTCTCGAAGCACACAAAAAACCACTCGGTAATGCACTGTACAGTACACCGATATACAAGTTAACTCTCAGCTGCGGGAGAGAGTGATTGATCACGCAAGGCGAATGACGCGTACATCTGTGTGTCGTCCGCGTATTTCCAGGCGTCGTCCGAACTCATCGTACGCCGTGCGCTGTTATTCTGGCCTGCCAGCGATGCCTGCCCACGAATCTTAAATATATTTTCTAAATATTTTGCAATTTTTAACGTATCGCAGTCGTCATCGTAACTCTGAAACATCCTAAGTCGGGCCGTCGTAACTAGGGGAACGTCTGTATACACTCACTGACCACTTTAATAGGAACATTTGTACACTTGCTCATTCATGGACTATCAACTCATGGAGAAAATCCTGCATGCAGAATGGGGAGAAAATGGTTAGACCAGGCAATGTTTTTCCTGTCTTATACCCACCCACTGTAGTCATAGATTCCTCTTCGTGACTTCCAGAAAATGTGATCTTCAGCTGTTGGACCTCACCAGATTTGACGTGTCGTGTGGCCTGAGATGCTGTTCTGCTCACCACAGTTGCAAAGAGTGGTTCTATGAGTTACTGTAGCCTCCTTGTGAAGACATTTCCGTCTGCTCATCACTGGATGTTTTTTGTTTCTGAACCGTTCTGTGTAAACTCTGAGACTGTTACATATCCTTCAGAAATATGTTTCTCTACTGAAGCCTGGCGCCAACAAGCATGCCACGGTGAAAGTCCCTGAGATCACATGATTCCCCTGTTACAATGTTTACTGGCTGAATAGATACTCGCATGAATGAGCAGAGGTATGGGTGTTCTTATTAAAGTGACCGGGGGATGTACAGTTAAACAAAATAGTGTTCTCCCAGGCCTTCATGCAATGTAGTACAGAAAGTGACAACAAGATAATCGCCTGACAACATGCAGTGTAATTAACTTGGAAAAATACAGATTTATAGATAACAAATAGTAGTTTTAATAGTTTGACAGTTACAGTAGGAAGTGTATGAATGCTCTTATTCTTTATACGTTACAGTTTTTAGGAGAGAATTGCTTGGTGTCCATGATTTGGCATTGCCATACGGTTACATTAGGAGCTGGCTTGATGGTGTTGAGGAATAACCGTCCTATTCACTAACACACTGGCAGGTTTGTCTGATGCATCCAGCCTTGATATTTATGGAACAAGAAGCATGACACCCTCGGTGATTTTATGCCTCTAATAAAATTCAATATGGTGAGTATATTGGCAGATAATATTTCACGTCGCATGTAAGCCCTCGTGTAATTTGTGACAAGCTTGGTTCCATATAGACACAGAGGTGTATTCATTCACCAAATCAGCCGGGTTAAATGAAATTAAACCGCTCGCCCTTTCCAACGGCGGCAGTAGCAGAGAGGACGCATATTTCTTATGTTTCCCTCAGCGCTTACACACGCGGCGAACGCTCCCTGGGATTACTCGCGCACGAGATCCTTACGTGCGGCAGACATTAACCTCTGGACGAGGACTCCTTCTCACAAAGTGCTGTTTGCTCAGCTTAACTTCAGAACACAATCAGGTTTTGCAGGGTTGGAGGTAGCTGAAGCACTCCGAGCCAGCTGGAGCGCTGCCAAGCTTCGGCAGAAGTTTCTCTTTTCTTCTGTTTGATATTTACTTTAGAGCCATTCAGCGGAGCCGAGCGGGGCTAGACAGACAGGCACATTCTGACTAAAGAGAGAAAAAAAGGCTTTAGAAGTCTCTCTTTAAGCTATATTCTCCTCCTGTATTGACAGAAAGGAGGGGCCCCAGTGAGACTGCGCTTTTGTGTGCCGTTTTGGACAGAAGTGATATAGGCCACCGTGTGTTGCATCAGTACTCTCAAGTAGGGAAGGCGTGAGTGGTCTGGGCCGAGTTGAAGCGCTAATGACGTCGATGACTGGTTCGCTTTATGAGACGATGACTCTGTTTTTGAATGTCGTCTTCCCTCCCACGACACATACACTTACTCACATTTCCGATAATAGGAAAATTCAGTCGCCGAGCAATTTAGCCAAGAGCATGCTTACGGACAACTGCTGCGTCGCACTAAGCAGTCAGAACGTACCTGTGGAAAATGTAGCCGCTGTATGATTTTGCAGCCTTGTAGCTTTCTTCCATCCTTTAAATGTGATATGTATTTGGTCGGCATAGAATGCCGGCATGTTTTCAAAAACCTCCAGCTGGAATTACAGTAAAGTAACATCTTGGGTCTGCTCGCTGTTTTAGGACACAGGCAGAAGCTGGAGGACCCTCCGAAACCAGGGTTGTTCTCGGAGCGCCTGAGTGAACTAGAACGCCTGCGCCACAGCACCATGAGGGTCGCCGTGCCCACGCAGAGCCCCCGGCCGTCTCTCAACACCGCAGCAAACTCCTTCAGCCCACAGGGACAGACGCAGATCTCCGGTATGATAGTGGCCACGGCGACCTCCCGTTTCTCGACAAATGAATTAACAATTAATGACATTAATGATGCTTGAACATTTAATGTCCTAACCGTGCATGGCTGCCTTCTCCCATGCTCGATGAAGTTTAGAACTAAATGCAAATGTTTGCCGTTGGACTTCCTCCAGCCTGCGCAGACACCATGTTTACCAAATGAACGTGGAAAGCAAACAGGAACACATTCTTGTCTTGCTCTTCATATTGTTGCCATTCGTTGTAGCAGAGCAGATTCTCATAGCACACGGAGAGAGTCAGAATGGTTTCCAGGACATTGTGTTCGTAATATATCATTCTCAAATCCCTTGCTGAAATTGCGTCACTGTTATAAGCCCAAGTTCCCTTGGGCTTAGCAATACAACCCTCACTAAACTGACAATAGGATTAAGAGCAAAGGCTTCGAATCACCTGCAGACATGAAATGAAGCACAAATTGATGTCATAAAGCTGCATTAAATTGATGAATGGAGACATTCAGTTCATTTCTTTGCTCGTGTGTTGCGTTCGCAGACCCACGGCAGTCACAGTCGTCTCCGCCGTGGTCGTATGAACAGCCGTACACGCCCTACCTGAGCCAGATGACTTCTCCGTCCATCCACTCCACCACTCCGCTCTCCTCCACGCGCGCCACAGGCCTGCCTGCAATCAGCGATGTACCAAGACGCCTCTCAGGTACTAAACATACATCTGTGCCACCCATACCCAACTGCTACACCAGCTTCAGCCTGAGCTCCTACTTTTACCCAGGTTTGAAAGGGAAAGACGCTCTAGTGTGCATCTTCTTAACTTTTTTGTAAAATTTTTTTCTAATTTTCCAGCCTCCCCTTCTCGCCCACTAAGCATTAGTTGCATGTACAAAAATTACTCATTGGCACATACCTTCTTAGCCACGTCACATTTAAAAGACAGAGAGTGACAGAGTCTCTCCTTGCCCCATCTCTTCCACTTAAGTCTTTGAACTTATGAAGAGCTTCTTTTGAACAAGCTTGAAAAGGAACAATCAAAAAGAATAGAGCTCCTGACTCATCCTTCACAATATGCAGAGGCTGAAAAAGAATCAGCTCGGAGTGTGGGAAAGATCTGTTGTGTCCATGGCTTTATTAATCGAACAAGAGAATATGCTGTACACACTGCTAGAAACAAACACGTAGTTCCTTCTTCAGTACACCTGTTTGACTCGCTGCCAGGTTGTTTTTGAACTTCTTTCCCCTCCGGCTCTCCACCCTAACTGTGTTCTTTGAGCGCAGGGCAAACGTGAAAGTTGAAATGACTCGGCGTGGCTGTTCATCGCCTGTTTTTTTGAACCCTGGCCAGCTGCCTTGTTGGGTTTGATTAGTTTAGATTTCACCCCCTTTTCATCTCGGCAATGTCGGGCTTTGTTCTTTCCTCAAAGAGACACATGCACCTCTTGGTCCTAATGCCCTCTGTTCTTCCTTTGATAGGCCATGAACGCCCCCATGTTGGGAGGGGACGGCCCATATCAGCTCATTTGGAGCAGCTGCCGTACTGCCCCATCTTGTCTTTGTATTGTTCTCAAGCTCCAGTTCTTCACTCAGAGTCCTAGATCCAGGGATTGATGAGATAAAGACAAGACTAAAGGGATGGGTAAATCAGAAACTTCTTAGCTGTCCCATTGGACAAATCAAAGGTCCAGTGTGGTTGCCAGACTCATTTGTGTGGGCTAAGCTAGACTAGGTAGAGTCCTGTAACACAAAAGGATGACTAGCTATTTAGTTAGTGAGCATACAAATCCTTGGGGATCAAAAAAATTCAGCGTAGGTATAGCATTAGTCCTTTATCTATTTGATGAAAACCATGAATAAAAAACTGACAGCATGACATACAAACTTGCAAGAATTGTCGAGACCTGGTCTAAGAATGAATTACGATCATGTCATCACTGTTGTGTAATTTATAAGCATCATCATTTATAAGACCACGTGGTGGTCAGTTAACATGACTGAGTTTTGCCTGAATTCAGGCTATGTAAGTAGTTACTGAGTTATACTTCCAGGTTACAATGGGGGTTACATGGTGGTTAAAATGGCTTCTTTCAGAGTTCAAACAAGTTGGCCTCCACATTTTCATTTGTGAAATCTTGACGTTGATGATGATGATGATGATGATGATGACAATGACGATGATGATACATAGGATGTTTTGTTCTATGGCTTCCCCTCTCTGTGGCTTTGTCCTGTGACTCTTTCCTGTTTGATCTGAAATGGCAGCAAGCTGATAACATGAGCACCCAATGTGGCTATAATTGGCCACACATGTTCTCTTAAGTGTGCCGATTCATCACTCAGAGGCGTCCACACTCAAGCAGGCCTGCAGATTTCCGTCAGCAAACTGAGAGCGAGGATGCTGTGGAGCTGAACTGAGGTGAACTGCAGCCTCTCATCAGGGTTACAGAGTGGTCAGGAACTGATAAGGAAAACAGATGAAAGATGAGATTAGCAGATGATGGGTGAGAGTGTGTGCTAGGTGTGAGAGACAAAGAAAGTCCGGTGTGGTGAACGCTTGCGTTAGGTGATGAGAAGGAAGAGGATTAGGCAGGTCTTTTTCTCAATTTGCGCACTTTTGGCCCAGTGCTGTGGTAGCCACAGACCATTAGTGGTTTGTAATTTTTAGAAAAGCCAAACGAGGGTCTGAAAGAGCAGATCTGCCCCTTCTCTCTGGCTAATCGCAGACGTGCAGCCACATCTGAGGCTGCTCATTATGCATCCCATGGAAACTGTTTTCCCCTCAAACTGCTTCCATATGGGTTCCTGCTTTATCCTGCACTTATCCTGCTTTGATATTTTTTACAAATATGCGTGTACACAGGACTTGCATAAAACAACAATGCACTAACAATAGAAGATATAAGAGGTCTCGGTGCCCTCAATAGTGGAGAAATAAATAGGTGTTAATGAGATCGATTACTCTGCTGTTGCAGCATGACAGTAGGAACAGCATGTGCTCGAGGGCTGTAATGTGTGGTTTTGAAAGTGGTTTGAAAGCTAAAAGGTAAAGTGAGGGCTTATCTGGGTGCAGGTTTTTCAACTTTCTTGAACTCAAAATGACTGATTCTTATCCATTAGATAGCTCATGTACCATGTTTGCTTTGACATTTAGAGTTAGGAAATTCAGATCTCATTACTCAGCGATAAAACCGCCACCGTTTGGCGAGTGTGTCATAAACATTTACAGAGTGTGGATTAAAAGTAATGCTTCCCAGCGCCCCCTTAGTTAGGTCTGAGTGCTATTGCTTTCATCACAGATATAGGAAATGTGGGTGCCACGTTAGCTGCTTTTTTTGTTTGTTTGTTTGTTTGTTTGTTTGTTTTTAAACTACTTTTATACATCAGTGCCCTCACTACAGGACATGAACCACTCGTAGGCAAATGCAAGTCATTGGAGAGAAGCATCCCTTCCATGGTTATAAAAAAAAAAAAAAAAAAAAAAGGCTGCTTAGCTTTCTGTAACCTGATTTCTAATGAATATTTGCTTTTTACTTTGGTCCAGATGTTACACGTTTCTGCATACTGCAAAGGATGTAAATATGTAAAACATCTGAACTGTCAGTACTTCCCCTTGAGCCTGACTGTGGAGAATGTGAAGCGTCACTGTACTAATGTATCTGTACTGGGGAACAAAAATCAACATAAAACTACTAACACCTTTTTAAGAACAACTGTAATTTTGGCTTCGTAATGTCATTAGACAGGGACATTAGATTAGATTAGATTAGATTAGATTAGAGAGTTATTTTTCTTTCTTATAACGGAAATCAGGAAGTATAAACTTTATGTAAACGTTCACACTGATCCTAACTTTGATCATAAGTGATCATAATGCGGACTATAGTCAACATGACAAATGCTTCAGGATAGCCGAGCTCTATCACGATAATCACGGCTGAGTGTCCTGATTGTCAAAGGTGCTCAGTAATTATACCAAACTTTGCTATTCAATACCAGACATAAGGAACATGCGCTGATAAGGGAGGTTAAAGAAAAGCTATTTAACTGTATTAAATAGTAATGGACCATAAACTCACATTACCAGCCCTAACACCGCCTTAATGTCCCTCATAAAATAAAAACACACATTTGCCCTGTGCTTTCTCTTGTGAAAAGTAATCCCTTGTTCTCTTGCGCTTGGGTGTCAGTGATTTTTACATCCAAATGCTCCCCAGTACGCCAAGATTTTCATTCTTTATTCAGTTGAACTCAATATGGGACAGTGTGCACTCTAAGAGGGTGTCACCGCCGATGTGTGAAATGTAGCCTGAAGCAGACTCTAGATTCCCTGTATCTGTGTTGTAATGCTTTCATCACTTAAGTAAGTGAATGTACTAAACATGCTGCCTACGTTTTTCTTTTTCAGGCACATCAGATCTGAGCCCTTTCGCAGCTGACCCACGCCAGTTCGAGCGCCAGTTTCCTAGCCTGTCTTCTCTTACCGAGACACGCTTCTCTAGCCCCAGGATGCACTACCCCGCCACGTTCACCTACACACCAACCCCTGTGACATCGGGAATGTCTCTAGGCATGTCTAGCACCACCCACTACCACACCTACCTGCCACCTCCATACCCAGGCTCCACCCAGAACCAGAGCGGGCCATTCCAGACCAGCAGCACGCCATATCTCTACTACGGGGCCTCGCCTGGTTCATACCAATTTTCCATGGTGCCAGGGGGGGAACGCTCCCCTACACGGATGCTGCCACCATGCACCAGCGCCTCAACAGGCATCAACCCCAACCTGCCGGCTCAGACTGAAGGCACCGAGGCCGACGGCAGCCACAGCAGCTCCCCCACCGCTCTCAACTCTAGCGGGAGGATGGACGAGTCGGTGTGGCGGCCATATTGAAATAGGTCGGCCATATTTGGAGGGTTCCACAGGTCGACGTAGCAATGCTCACAAGCTACGCAAATCTCAGTAGTGATAGTCCTTATGGAATTGGTTTCTAAGCACAAATGCTACAAATCGAGCAGTTCAGAGAGCCGTGTAACATTAGTACTTTGTGAGTCAAGGCATTATTCAGAGTGATCTGCTATTCCAGTGCAGATCCAGTGAGAGCCATGCAAGCACGCTGTCGCTGAACTGAACTGATAGAAGAACTGTTATTGTATTAGGTATGCGTCTCCCTGACTATTGACTGAGACTGTTTTATACTAACTCAGTGTATTTTAGACGTTTTTTTGTTTTTTTTTTTAACACTGAACATCTTTTTTTTCTTTTTCTTTTTTTTTTAATTTATGAGTGAAAAGTCAGATATATTAGACGGTACATGATTATGTATATGCCCTCAGATCTTCTTAATTTATGTATAAAACTGTAGCAGATATGGTACTAAGAAGCAATATAAGCCATATAAACCGTAAATTATGCAAAGTGGTTAGAGGGGGAAAAAAACTTTAAGACGCTTGAATAATATTTGGGGAATGATTAATAACTTAATTGTATATTTACTCCTTAGTAATTTAAAATGTGTTGTTGGTTTTTTTTTATCTTTATTGTAAGGCAAACACATATCCAATATGTAAACAATGAAGGAAGGATGTCAGGCGCAAATCAAATGTCGAGGTTTTTCCTTTTTTGTTTTTGTTTTGTTTGTTTTTTTGCGCGTGGTTTGTTGCTTTCCGCCTTAGAAAGCTGCATACATAGGCAGGGGCAGTTGGCTAAAAATCAAGGGGCACTTGCAAAGATAACAAGAAAAGTCTTGAACTGAGCGAAGCATTTATTTACACGTACGTGACATATTCCGCTCTCGGTTCTTATTCTGACTTTGTTTACCTGATGTTTTGTCGAGTTAATTTATTTTTCGATTTTTCTCTTATTTAATGATATGGAGTGACTACGAGCAAGACCAACAGCACGCAGCGGTTGTCTCACGCTTTCCGTCTTCACAAGGAGCTGTGTTCAGGCTGCCTATGTTTCTTTCAGTTTACAGCACCCTTGCAATCACAATACGCGTTTCAATCGTGAGCTCTGAATGCATGTACAACGTGCACAATCAATAAGAGGGATCGGCCTTTAATTCTCAGCTGGACCATTAACTGTGCATGTAGGAGGTCAGGTGAACACTATGCAAAAACAAAAAAAATATTTTTTCAAAAATAGCAAATGGATCGCATGTTGCTTTTGTGTACACATGTATACGACCCAGAAATATTATTTCACCACGAGTGGAAAAACGTATGTCATCATTTTACTACAAGACATTAGAACTCATGTTACGTTTCCCAAGGCGAAGTTTGTAAGCAGATAATCCAGCATACAGACAATCGGCCACCTTTACTCACCGAAACTAAATTACTCACTAAGTACAGGTTTTTTTTTGTTTGTTTCTATTTGTAATTCTACACTTATTTATTGCTTGGTGAACCATGCGTCGAGATTGAATCGTTCCTGACAAGAGATCTGCAAAAAACGTCACCGATTTTATATTTGTAATGGTGTAATTTTTTTTACGAGGTTTAATCACGGTCTTTGAATACGTGTGTGTGTGTGTGTGTGTGTGTGTGTGTGTGTGTGTGTGTGTGTGTGTGTGTGTGTGTGTGTGTGTGTG
>JAQLOM010000005.1:8512854-8533036 GCA_030068315.1 Chrysichthys thysi
AGCGAGAGGGACAGGGACAGAGAGAGCGAGAGGGACAGAGGGGGACAGGGACAGAGAGGGGGCAGAGAGAGGGGGGACGGAGATTCCTAGGCTCAGAGGACTTAAGAGGAATGTACGACACAGCTAGCTAACCAGAGTGAAATCCGTTGACCACTAGCTAAAGGCTAAGAAGCAAAACAAAACGCTGAGCTGCAAACATTTAGCTACCTGCTACATTATGCCCAATAACAGCTTTCCATTAAAACATATTACATTATATTATATTACATTAAATTACATTAAGCGACATACCACAGTGAGGCAAAATCCAATCCGCGCACACACACAGCCGTTCAAAAAGCCCCAAACAAGTTTCCAGCAACTGACTAGACACAAATTACAAATATCTGATGTTGTACCATAGTGAGTAGTTGTGAATATATTCAGCCATGATAAGCCGACAAGCCAAAATGCTAAGTGTTTCACTAAAACCCCCGAGCGACTCCGGAGCTGTACTGTGTCGTATTACCGGTTTTCTCACTTCCTCGAACTGCTCCTCTCCTGACTGACAGCTCCACGAGCCAATTGCAGACTTCAGTTGCTAAGTAGCTCCGCCCCACCAATTGCAGGTGCTCCACTTAAAGAAAAAGTGTGTCGTTAGAGACTTATAAACCGCTTATAAACCTAGAATAAAACTGCTTCTCTTTATGTTTTTTAATTGAACGTACAGTTTAATGTACCCGGAAGACCGCTCTGTCCTATTTATTGTGGGCTTTAAAAACAAAACAGAGGTAACCAGTTTGTAAATCACGTGACAGGGTCCCCCACGGAGGCGTGTCATTAGCGGTTTGTTGCAGTAGTCTATTGGGGCAATAACAACAGGCGAGTGTACTTACTGACCACACCCACACTGCTGTTTGCTTCTGATGAGACGGTGAGCACTGAATCTAGGAATGCTCTGTAACTTGCATTAGATCCTAGGTATTATTTTTCCATCTTAACCCTGTAGCACCCCGGGGGTCATATTTAACCCTAACTTTTCTGTCACTCTTATATTCAACCCACTCATTGGTTGGTGGACATTCGTGTTCATCCCAGGAGGTCTCATAAGCACAGTTTCATAACATGGAGTAGGAAAGGGTTAATAATAATAAAAAAAACCCCAAAAAAACAAATACAGAACACCAGTTTTGGGCTTCACTGACTGACTATCATTATTTCAGCCAGTGGAGATATTTTCCTATGATGATAGGGCCGTGTGGGGCTTCCAGGGTTACATTTGGTCTCACACACTCCTTTGGTGAGCACTTCTCCGAGTGTGTGTGTGTGTGTGTGTGTGTTGGCGAAGACCCCCACCCGTATAGATGAGTGTGTGACTGTGGCGGCTGCAGGGCAGGGACGATCCAGGCAGCCTGAGAAAGCACACACTCCTGTCATCATGCCGACCAAGACATGAGGTAGGTGTTATTTTACTGCACGCATGTCAGATGCCTGCCCTCCTGCAGTGCAAGCGCTATTGCTTTCTTGCTGCATTGTGTGCACAGGGCTGACAGCCCCGGTAGGTGCGCGTGCGGCAGGCTGTGCTGAAGGGATGGCGCATTAGGACAGTACACACACACACACACACCATTCCAGCAGTGGCGTCTTTGCGCGTGCATGTAGCGAAGGACGTGAGCTGTAACCTACTGGGCTCCTAAGGGGTTCATTCACACCTTGTTTTGAATCCATCCCTCTGTGATGATTCTGGGAGTCATCTGAGCATTGAACAACCCAGGTGTAGCATGCAATACACACTCCTGGGGGTGTGTGTGTGTGTGGTGGGGGGTTATATCTTGTTAGGGACCAGATATTCCTACAAGGATAGGAATATCTGAAAGCTTTGATCTGGTGATTCCCCCAAGTTAAAAAAAAAAGCTTTATTTATTCTCTTCTCTCTTTCATGCTTTCCCTTTTGGTTACTGAGGTTAAGGCGAACGTTAGGTTTAATTTGGTGCATTAGTGGAAAGCTTGCACTAGGGTAGGAAGACTTAGTAGAGTGTGTGGCCCATGTCTTGGGCATTTTCATACAGAACAATGATGTTATCTTTAATATGACATCATTGTTCTTTTAAATATTATTCCGTCTGAATACTGAATACAGATGTGCAGACAGTGATAAGGTGCTGAACACATTCCTCTGATAGGCTGCTTTTTAAATGTGCTCTGGTTCAAGAGCAGCTCAGCTCACCAAATCATGCCAAGTAAGGGCAAGGAGAAAAATGTTCTAGCTATTATGACTATACTTGACCTTGTGTCCTAAAATAGACATGCAAAGGTTTGTACACAGTGTCTCGCTTAGGTGTGTTCCCGTGTTTGATACTTACTAGTTTAGATCGTCACGTTCCAATTCATACCAAGCTGTAAGCTCATTTATGTTAAGAAAGGTAAATTAATATGTATCTCCTAAAAGTGCTTCGTTGGTGGTCTCCTTTCCATTGTACAGAAACACAGTGTTTCAGCTGTGGTGCTTATGGCAGCTGTGTTGACAATTTACAGAATCACACATTAGCTTTTTTTTTTTTAAAGTTTTTTTAAAAATAAATTCATTCAATAAAACGATCTATATGCATGCTGAAGCTCTTATATAAGTCCTTTGGGGAAATTTGCATTTGCTTTTCTGTATATTCAACATTAAGTTATAAATGTTAATATCAAAGTTAGGAAAGTTTAGTAAGTCAAGTGGCTTTTATTGGTATTTCAACCATATACAGGTGACACATACATAGTGAAATGAGACAATCTTCCACCAGGCTCATGGTGCTACATATAGGCCAACTATATGAATTACAAAGAATTACAAAGACAGTGAGACAGAGGCACTAACTAGTACACAGTCCTGGTAAGGGTAAGGTGCAATACTGTGCTGAGTTGTGCAAAAAAGTCATTTAGACATAATCTAAGTACTCTACTAGTCGAAGTTTGGATACACCTGGTCACTGAAGACAACATTGAACACAGTAACACTATGAAATCACACTTACAGTCATGGTGTGACCAAGAAAAGTGTTAACACGTCAAAACTCTTTTATATTTGGAATTCGTAAAACATTATTTCTCATTAGGAGAATTAGCATTTTAAAAAACTCTAGTGACTCAGAACTTTTCACTATTGTATAAAGTAAAGTCAGGAGGCAACAGCTTCTTTAACAATACATATTTAAAGTCATATGTTAAAATTGCTATTTATTTAATCATTTAATGAACGAGAAAATAACCGCACATGAGGACATGCTGCCATCCTGGATTAACTCTAAATCATGTGTTCCTGTATTTTTCACAATAGTGCAAGTAATCTTGCTTCATTGTAGAGACTCCTAGAAATGTTTTTTGGTGTAAATGCAGTGGCCTGTTTGTTAATAATAAGTATCATATTCACTTACTGGAAGCATAATCCAGCACACATTCCTGAGGCATGTCCATGTGACTCTTACTCGTCGTTTATAGACACCAGCATAAGTGGGTTTAGCCTTTAGCCCTGTGTATTAAACCTGTCTTAAGGAACTGGCAGATGCCCTCTGATCAGAATTGCCCCAGATGAAATGAAGACTAGCGAGATAAAGAGTCTGGCTGGACTCTAGGGGTTCCCAGTTTAGCAGGCAGCTGCTGTGTCCTACTTCACTGTTCACCATCAGGAGCCAGTAAACTTCAGCCAAAGACTCTAGGAAACAGGTCCTGCTAATATGGCAGCGGATTGAACATTTGCTCTAATGATTATCATGATTAAATCTTTAAATGACAGCTGAGTGACAGATTACTTTAATATCAGTCAGTCACGGCACAAGCCTGACCGGTTCATGTGACTTCTTAGAAAATCCCTATGAAAGGGGAACGAGCATTATTGTAGAAACACACAGATTGGAAAAACACACACATTATTGGCAAAAGAGTTCAAGTACAACCTGCTCTTTAAGCTTTAGTCTGTACATACTGTATCCCTGATTGCCATAATAGGATCAAGTAATTCAAGCTTTTTGAAACAGATATGGTGGTCATAAACACGGTGCTCATAAACCTTTTTTTTGGTACAAAAATCTCTGGGTCATGTGATACACATAGTTTACATTGGCTTGGTTTTTTTTTTTATTGCATTACTTCCCCATTCCACAGGTGGTTGTTTCGTTTTAAAACTTAGCTCTTTCCTTGTATATTTTGTTTCAGATTTTTTTTGTCTAAAGATCTTGAATGTAAGTCTTGAAGGTCTTGAGTGCTTTGATTTTTAGAAGAAGGAAACGTTTGACAGTGTCTATGATAACACATTAAAACACAACATATTGTCCAGATAAAGATTTATGATCTTTGTAGCTTGCATTTGCTTGATGTGTTTATGATTTGAGGTTCAATGCTATATAATGGCTTTACTGGGACTTATTAAAGCCTGATATTTGCAAAGATGACCTACATGCTTGTCAGTAGTTCCTGAATGGATGCATTTGCATTTCATGATACCTAAAACGGCAAATAAATCTACCAAAAATTCCCCTCATTGTTTTATCTGCTATTAAAAACAAGCCAATAATCAGTTGACACTTTTCTGACTTTACCTTTCAGTGTGTTTGAACATTTCAGGAAGCATTAACCTTGGCTAGAATGTCCATAAAGACGATGCCAGTCCCGCGGACCCTGACGGTAGCCCTAAACAAGCCAGATGAGGACAGTAGTGTTGCAGTGACTCAGAATGACCATCTGTCCAGTTTGAAGGCTTTGACTGAAAAGCTACACCTTGAGACAAAGAGGCCTTCACATATGGAGTGGAGGTTTCAGCTAGAGAGCCAGAGAACCAAAGCTCTGGAGACGTCACTGGCTGCTAAAGAAGGACACATACGATCCTGGAGTTCGCTGAAGTTGACAAAATCATCTTTGGACTTTGCTGTAAACAAGCTCCAAAGGCATCCACATGAGAGACTGAAAGGGTTTCGAAGCGCTACTGAGGCACTGGAATGGCTTAGAAAAGAGTTGGTGAGCTCTGCATGTTATTTTGTTTACATGGAAATTGTTGGTTTACATATGGAAATGAACGAAAGACAAATCTGCTGTCAATTTACATCTCGGGAAAAACCTGCGATCTATTTAGGCTACCTGAATATATGTTTTTTTGTTGTTGTTATAGCTTGATATTTGAAATGAACATGTTAGCTGTTTAATTTGCGATTGTTCTTACTTGCTGGTCTCTTTGTAATATTTACTGCAGAGGGAGATGCACGTGCAGGACCAGCAGTTAGCTCTTCAGCTTATGCGTCTGCACGGTGATCTTAACAAGCTCAAAATCGAGCAGGCATGTAAACAGCATCGGAAGATGTTAAATGATGCTACGTTTGAGCTGGAGGAGCGCTATGAGATGTTGGACCTGCTTTGCGATGCCCCTGTCACCTCTGGATTCAGCCTGTCTGCGCCACTCAAGATCATTGGCATCACGAAGATGAACATCAGCTCCCGTCGCTTCTCCCTCTGCTAATAACTCTGTATAGACCGATTACTGAAGTATGGCAGATTTAATTACAAGCTAAAATGTGTACTTAAATTGCATTTAACTTGCCTTGCCTTGAGTGGTTCTGTTTTTGCTGTAAACTCATTAGAAATATGACAGATTCCAGCAGTATGGTGATACAATTAGTACCATTGCTGGCCCACAGCTCCAGGGACCTGGGCTCGATCCTGAGCTCCTTTAGTGTCCTTTACATGTTCACGCCATATTCATGTAGGTTTCCTCTGGGTTCTCCAGATTTCCTCCCACTGTTCAAAAAATGCACATAGGCAGATTATGCTAACTTGCCCCAGGGTGTAAATAAGTATGTGATTGTGTGTGTGCATGGTTCCCTGCAATGGACTGCCATCCAAATTTACCCCTATTTTCTCACCTGGTGCCCTGTGTTAGCAAGATAGGCTGTGGCACTGACCAGAATACAGAGGCCACCGACAGTGATCGAGTGAGTAAGTGAAAAAAATGTGGCAGATCCAAAGCATATTTTTGTAACTTTTTGTATAAATTGGCCCCCAAATCAACACTACACCTGAATAGATAGCAGATAAAAAGATTAAGACAGAGCAAATCCATGACTTTATTCACAACCTCGTTTCCAAAAAAGTTGAGACCCTGGGTAAAATCTAAAATCTTAAAGGAATAAATAGTGCAATAATTGAAGAAGAATATTCCTCAACATAAAATCGCAACAAACATTTTCACGCAGCGTGCCAATTTTTGTTGGAAGCATGGTTGCGGTATTTCCTCCAGACTTAAAAAATGAATTCCTAGCTCTTACAGCAGTGGAAAATCAACCATTTCCACTCAATAATAACACGTTTGTTTGTCTTCCTTTTATCGCGCATGTTTACTTTGAACAGCTGGACCTCCATGAGTTATAGTTGACTAAACTGCAGTCCTGATGACAGATTAAACAGAGACAAACAGTGCCTTCTAAAGGCACTGTACCGCCAGTCATTCAGGGCGGATCCATGATGGATAAGGTCTGCAAACCGCACACATGAGGACAGCTTTTCTAAATACACTATGTCACCTTTCATTCAAAGTGCCCAAAGGGTCAGACTAGGGTCAGAGGAACTCTCTCTCTGCTAAAAGCTGAAGACAATCTTAAGACTGTACATCTGGGCAGGAAAAGATAGTGTTGTTTATTATTGTTGGGCATAGTGTTAAGCTTAGAGTTTAACCTTTTAAAATCAGCATTCCGTTAAGAAAACAGAATTTTGTCATCAGAACCACTGTGAGGGTTTCTGTGCTATCCATTCGCCACACATGGAGTCGTGAACGACATCTCTCTCTCTGTACTGTTGACCCATTTCACTGCTGAGGAGGTGTGGCTACATGGACTATATGGCCAAAAGTTTTTGGACACCTGATCATTACACACGTATGAGTTTTGAACGTTTCATTACAGGTTTGGTCCCTCTTTGCTGGTAAAATACAGTGCTGCTTGAAAATTTGTGAACCCTTTTGAATTTTCTATATTTCTCCATAAATATGATCGAAAACATTGTCCACACGAGTCCTAAAAGTAAATAAAGAGAACTTACTTAAACAAACCAAACTTGGTCCTTTATTTATTGAGCAAAATGATCCAATAGTACAAATGTGTGAGTGGCAGAAGTATGTGAACCTTTGCTTTCAGACACTCTTTTTGCAGCAATAACTGCCGATAAACGGTGATCAGTTTTGCATATTGACTTTAGGAATTGTAGCCCCTTCCTCTGGACAGAACAGCTTAAATTCTGGGATGCTGGTGGGATTAATCACAAGAACTGCTTGCACAATGTTTTTAATGGATTAAGGTCAGGACTTTGACTTCATCATTCCAAAACATTCATTTTATTCGTTTTTAATTCTTTGGAAGAACGAACAACTTTCTTTGAACGGGTTGTTTTGCTGCAAGACCCACTTTCTCGTGTGATTTAGTTTATGGACATTCTTCCTTTAGAATTTGCTGGTACGATACAGAATGAATTGTTCTGTCAATGATGGCATGCCATCCAGGCCCAGATGCGGCAAGACAGGCCCAAACCATACTACCACCTCTGTGGTTCTTATGCTGGAATGCAATGTTCCCTTCTCTAAACATAATGCTTCTCATATAAAACAAAAAGTTCTATTTTGTTCTGGTCTAACCACAGATCTGAAATTGATTCCAATTTCAAATAGCCTTCTGGCTTGTCCATGTGATCTTTTACAAACACTAAACGTGGAGCCATGTTCTTACTGGAGAGCAGTGGCTTTCACCTTGCAACACTGTCACGCACACCATTGTTGTTCAGTGTTCTCCTGCTGGTGGACTTATTAACCTTAGCCAATATAGATGCCTTTAATGAATTAGGAGTTACTCTGGATTCCTTTGAGACCTCTCAGACTATTACACATCTTGCTCTTGGCGTGATTTTTGTGGCTCAACCACTCCTGGAGAGCGTATAAATGATTTTGAATTTCCCCCATCTGTCTGACTGTGGATTGGTAGATTCCAAACTATTTAGATGTTCCTTTGTCACCTTTTCCTGTATGATGAGCATCAACAGCACTTTTTTTCTCAGAAATCTCCAATGTTTGTGCATGATACACTTCCACAAACATGTATTGTGAAGATCAGATTTCGATAGATCCCTGTTCTTTAAATAAAACAGAGCGCCCACTCAGCACCTGATTGAAAATGCCAACTCTAATTTGATTCGAATTTCAAATTCAAATCAAATTGAATATACTGGGAAGTCTTTCCACTAGACTTTATGGCATGGCTGTAGGGATTTCTGTTTCCGGAGACACAAATGACAGGCGAGGAGGCCTAGGGTGTGGTCAGTAGAGCAGTCTATCCCAAACCTGTTCAGTGTTGTTGAGGTCAGGGCTCTGTGCAGGCCAAGTTTGTAATTTTTCATTTCTAATTAAAATTCTAAACGATAGGGGATAGGGTTTCTTTTATGACACTGATTGACTAATGGGACTACCGGTAATTATTTAATGACACAGATTATCTAAAGATTAATTAAATTTACAGTGTAGTACATTGCTGGTATGTGCCTTGTATTCCTTGTACTACCTGTATAAACAGTAACAGGAAATGGTGCATGTTATATCAAATGAGACACAGCTCCTGTATAGTTTCTGGTTTTCTTCACTACTGCTCCTGTGCACACTGTTCTCCCCATCAGTCTTTCCTGAGACGTTAAAGCGCTTTAAATAAACCCCACCGGCAATAACATAATAAAATAATTTTCCGTGATGTCCATCATTCATTATTTGTTAGATATTTCATGTATGTGAAATATGGACACTGATCAACTAGGTCTGAGAAAACAGAAATTGAGTTCAGTGAAAACGCTAAAATATTTTGTACTTTGGAGATTTATGGAAGTGAATGATTTAGAAAAGGGGTGTTGATGCAAATCAGATTTTATTTTATATGCAAGTATAAGCTCAGCTGCTGAGCTATAACCTTTGTAGGATCTTGGAGATAAAGCTAAGGAATAAGAAACTGGCCTGTAATTCAACAGTTTTTATCTGTGGTTTGATAACCTTCAGTTAAAAGCTTTAGGGTCATATCCAAGGAAAGTGGGATATGACCATTTGAACAGATGCTTGACTGCTTTTAGTAGTAGTAATTAATCGGATTGGCTGTTTAGGAAAAGCTGTAAGTATTGTTAGCTTCACAGGCATCTGCAAGCTTTGACTTAACATTGTTTTCACGATTCCTGTGGGTTGCAGCATCCCTGTGGGATTCCTGATGACTGGGAAGAGATGGAAAAGTCAATGGGACTGGAATTGTTATAACAATAAGTCAGCTCTTAATATGAATTTAAAAAAAAAAAATCATCACAGGAACCAAATGGGTGAGGATTCATTCTTCCAAGATGAAATAGGACAGGTATTTCTTTATTCTGTCATGGGATTGGGATGGGACAGGATTATTTTTGTGGGAATGGGATGGCACAGGAGTGAATATCCACTGCCATGTCACTCTTTACTTCTGAGTCACACATGATAATAGATGGTCAGTTGAGGGTTAAGCTTCTCATAAAGTTGCATTAAAAAATCACAAAAATCATATAGTTTTATGAATACCTCTTATTTGGTTTATGGAACTAATGCCTCCTTTCTTTCTTAAAAAAGTCAGTTAGTGTTGGTAAAAAAAAAACTTTGAACGTTCTCGGATAAGGAAACATTGTGTTGTAAATATAGATCTATGCATTTCAAAACCACAAGTATCAGGATGCCACCATCTAATGGCCACAAATGACAACTATGGATTTAAAGAGCGATCAGTTTTTCCCGATCTACTGCATCTATTCTAGAGCTAAACATAAAATATAATACATATCGCGAATGAAAATGTCTGTCATTGCAAGCGATTCAAAAAATGTCTTTCACATCAGTAGGAAAATGAAATGTTTATTTTTGTCACATTTTCATGTATTAAAAGGACATAGATACAAAATAATTTGTTCATGTGCACATTTGTATCTTGATAATTAGAGGAATCAATTTTGTTCAATTTTTTAAACATTTCTGATTATTAAAACTTCAGATAATGTAGAAAACTGTAAACTCAAAGGATATTCCAACTCAAAACGATTCAGCTGTTTTTATCCGGGGTTTAAATCACGTAGGAGAATTCGTCACATCTTTGTACATTTTTAAAAATTTCAGGAAGAATTACAGATGTAAATCTCATTCAACTCATCTTTTACTTACATTCATCATTTTTCCAGAAGAGGACACTGAACTGAGGAGACAAGACAAGCATAGATGATAAATAATAGAATTCATATAAATATTATTATTGTTAATATTATAACTATAATAAGCCACATTGTGCTAGAAGCAACATTTTTATAAATATGTACGGTAATCATTACTGTATGTATTAAGTGATGTCCTCTTTACCATAGTTTATGACAATCTGAAAGGCTCTGGCGTTATGTGATTAAGGGGGACACAATCAGTTGTATAGATGGCCACATATAACATCTGATTTCATCCATAAAACTATGGCATCTGAGTCACAATCCAACACTGGGAATAATCGACTTGCCAATAAATTAACATGTACATCTTTTTCAGGTAGTTGGTTTCTATACAGTGAAGTACTGTTGTAGGCTGCATTTGAGAAATTGTGCAAAACAAACAAACAAACAAACAAACAACATGATTTGTGATAAGTAAAAATATAGAATTACCACACAATGTTCATCCACAGAAAATGGTCAACTACCGATCTCCTTACATGTATAATATAGGCTTTAGATTCAAAATAGAAATCAGCAATTGGAGTTCTTGCTGGTGGGAACTTCAGAGACGCTTCACTACATTAGACAGCTACGTTCATGCAACACATGTCTTGCCTTGAGGAATCAGAACAAGAGCCTCACAGTTAAAGGTACCAAAGGACCATGAAATCCTAACAGGACACAGTCACACAGAACAAACACATATACCAGGAAAAAACAAAACAAACTAAACATGACTTCAGCAAAAAAACAAAAAAAACTAATCCTGAATCTCAACCCTTAGTTTTCTTCAGTGCACCAAGTACACTATATACCCATACAAAATGACACAGACATATTCCGACTATCATGACTGTATTTCGAAAGCAGATCTTGAAAGCTACCAAAAACATACAATTATTGTCCAACATACATCTGAACTAAGTTTGCAGAATATAAATTCAGATTTAAAAAAAAGTATTTTACAAAACATTGCACCCTCCTAAAGTCCTTTATTATTATTATTATTATTATTATTATTATTCCTCGGTTACAAACGATTAATTAAGAACAGTCAATACAACTAAAAGAAAGGACACAAAATATAAACTTATATCAAATCAAAAACACCAGATTGTTAAATAGAAATCTGACACTTGTTTCAAAGCATATTCAAGTTTGAGAACAAATAAAAAAAAAAAAAATGCACCATCATCTTAATAAACCACGAAACAAAACAAAATAACAAACAATGTTCCTACACAACACTGTTCAGTTTTTAGAGCAAACTGGTCAAGTTATTTTCACACCTCAATACTTTTTCCGTAAAGAAGATCTTAGCCGGCCCGAAAATCTTTTATTTAAAAATAACAACAAATATCTGTAACAATTCATTATGTGCTTCGCAGTATGCTTTGTATGATGGGGTTTAAAACAGAATGGCAGAATTTAATATGCAGCCTATATAACTCGCCTCAAATGACACTTGACGCTGTCCAGATTTATGTTTTTTTTTTTAAAACACTCCCAAAACAACATATAATATCTATAATAACTCAGTCAGAAGGCAGAACTTTACATTTAAAATATGTGAAAAGTACTGCTGTGACGATAATTATTTAGCCTGAAGGTAAGAACCAGAGGAACACAGGCGTAATAAAATCATCTTTAAACTGATGTAAAGTCAATTTCATGAAAATGAAAGATGAAAAATAACATTTTCTTATTTGTCAGACGCATTGAACTGCCCTGGTGAAGACAATCATCACTGTTTTGTAATTACATTCTCCCAAAATGATTCCTTCTGGGTGCAAACCACGGAGTAAAAAATAGGCTAAAACACATCTAAAATATCCTTTAAAATATTCACAACACAGCCACAAAACCATACAACCACAATTATAACATGACTGTGTACACTTAAATCATCACATTTGCAGAAAAAAAGTTCTGTGAAAGCAAGGGGCAATCACCTTGTTCTGTCACTAATAGGTGGTGTTGCTCCACAAGAGCAAACGTACTCATTTCTGAATACTGTACTTTTTGATGCCTTTAAAAAATATACTTGAACATGTAGTCTAGCTATGTGACAGCCCTTACTTGACTTGACCATGACTTGGTCTGTTATTGTTTTTATAGCATTACTTTATATCGCTGAGCATTAGAACCACGACTATCACAAACTGTTCTGCTTGAAACAAAAAAATAAAACTCTGCACTCCCATCACTGATCATCTGACAGCTATTACACGACCCAGGCATGTTATGTTCACAATGCAAGATGCTGACCAATAATGACATCAAAATTATAATGTCATCAGCTTACATTTGTACAAACACTACATAAATATTATTTTGCTTCACAGTATATCATAAATATATGCTATTGAATGTACAATATGTTCGTTATCAAAAGTACCGTTGTACTCCACCAGCGGTAAAATATATACGGAGTATTTTTGGGGAACAGGAAATATACATTGTGTATACATCTTACTTTATACATTTTATACAGAATTCACTACCTACATGCAGAAAAATAAGAAGGAAAGTGAGGCGACGTTCCTTTCCAAAGTGACTGGTGTCAAAACCAGAATAGAGAATGTGATAATACTGCATTGTTTGGATACCAAAGACTATGTTCTTGTGCTTTGATAAAAAACTCAATTACAACCAACAAGGTGATGTCCCCTTATGCAACACAGACCAATCGAGAAACTGGTACAGGGGCAACATTTTTAGAGACTGTGCTGTGGTAATTAAGTACAATATACAAAGGTTTCAGAGAGTAGTTCCAAAACAACTTTGGTTAAGCCGACATTCTTAACAACAACAACCCTGACCATTTGTACTAAATGACAGACTAAATGCTGAAATCTGGATTCACATGTCCCAGCTATTTACAATGTACCTTCAGAAAACTGACCATTAATGGTTCAAAAAGGACCGATGCACAACACACGTGCTAAATGATAATCTTTGTTAAAAGTGTCTGAATAAGCATAAAATGAGCTGCAAAAATACAAAATCCCTAGCCAGAAAACTCAGTGTGTGCACAGTACCCGTCAAACGTTTGGACACACCTTTTAATGTAACGGTTTTCCTTTACAGTGGACCCTCGGCTCGCGAACGCATTGGATGGCGAACCAATCGAGGTACGAACTAAATTCCCGAACAGATTTTGTACCGACCGACGAACAAAGCCTCGACTGACGTAGACGTACACATACAGCCAACCCATGCTTTGCAGCACAAACATTCAGTGCCATTCAAGCACTCGGGCACTGAACTTGTTCAACGCATTTTCGTTGTGTTTCTCTGCATTCTTGCTCTATATGTTTCATCATGGGTCCCAAGAAAGTCACAAGTGGAAATGGTAGTGAGAGTAAGAAGCCTAAGCGTATAGCAGTTGAAATAAAGAAAGAAATAATCACAAAACATGAGAATCGCCACCATATCCCTCCGCCACCGTCCACCTCCGCCAGCAACTACGTATCCACCGCAAAGGGAACGTGCATTAAAATCATCTGTTTATTTCATTTAGGATTATTTTTCTACAATTAAGGTTATTTTAATTTTATTCTATGTTCTATTGCCACACCTAAACCCATAATACAACATTTTAACACATGAATTGTATTTACATTCATTTCAATGAGAGAAATGGATTCGCGTCGCAATTAAATTAAGCTCGAACGAATCAGGTTCCTGAGTCAAGGGTCCACTGTATTTTGCATTTTTATTACTTAAAAGACACGTCCTGTCTTAAAAGGGTGTCTTTTTTCATTGCTTGATTGAGTGGTTCTTGACATAATATGGATTATTACAGTTGTCGAAAAGGGCTATTTACTGTATTTTTATTATTTACTGTTTGATGGTCTCAAACGCATTAAGAAGGCCAGAAATTCCAGCAAAGCACTCCAGGTGACTACCTCATGAAGCTGATTAAGCTAATGCCAACAGCGTGCAAAACGGTCAAGGTGAATGCTGGCTACTTTGAAGAATCTAAAATATGTATGATCCATATGTTCTTTCATCGTTTTGTTGGCTTCAGCATTGCTCAACAGGAAAAATCTAGCCAAAATAAAGGAAATCCTATGACGTATGTGTCCATAGTTTTGACCAGTACTCTACACGGACAGTCGAGTGAAAGTAATAAAACTTATATGAGCATTGTGACAGGAAATGTGCAGAGGTATGAAATGACTTGCAGTATAAGCAAAAAACCAAAACCTAACGAACTGAACAGACACACTGATGTGAAGTTACACATAACTGAGCTATCTTACTGAAATATCCTTCCTCACTGCCAGAGCAGTACTTACACAATATCTTTGCACAAAGTTGACAAATATGCTAATATCAGTGTAGAACGGCATGCTGGGAATTCTGAGGCAGTTTAAACAGAGTCTACTGGAGGGATGTTTGTTCTCTCACACTAACTTAAAAAAAAAAAAAAAGGTCAAAAGTAATCAGTGTAACAAAATCCCCATGGACCATGTAAGTGTACATTTTACATATTGCATAATTTTGAAAAAGTAAAGAACGTTTCGTTTTTTTTCCCAGGTTCTTTAATCAGAGACCTATTCTCTGCCCCAACAGAGCAACACTGAATTAAATGCCTACATTAAAACTCCCAGCTTATACATAATTACTCACTGTATTATGATGAATAATTCAGTAAATTAGCAATTCCGCTAATTTAGTTTTGCTGCACTTGAATTACATGGTGTAGCAATATGACCTCGCACGTAAGTCGGATTAAGTCTATTGAAAGTAAAAGGGCATTTAGTGCTTGTGGTAGTGGGGCCATGCTGACTATAATAATTAAATCTTGAATTATATCAGTGATACGTGTTGCACCATGGAGAGGAATGGAGAGAAACATGCATACAATACATCATATTATTAAAGTCTGTTGAATTGAAAAACGAAGCTACATGCTGAAAGCTACACTGTAGCTTTAGCATTCTGTACATAAGCATGTTCATTTACAATGGCATTCAGAGCAGGGACACATGAAAAAAACCCAACATTATATTTCTTTAGATAACAGAATTGTACTTCTGTATTTTAGAGTGTACAAGACATTTCTGTTCCAAACTGTTTTTAAATGAACAGTCTGTTTCAGTTCATATACAGTAAGGCGTCATAGGAAAATCTATTTACATCTTCATAAACCATAATATACAAAGGCGGTTCAGCTTTAGCACCTCGATGATGATGCTCTCAAAAGTCTATCGAGTACAGCAATACTGGACAACGCAGTCTAGCTTCAACGCATGTCTGTAATGTGCTCCGAGCAGGTTTTTAACAACTAAATTCAAGTAAAAACGTTGCAATGCCACTTAGTTGGTAAGTTGTGCTTAGTGACAGGAAGGTTGCAAGTTTAAATTCCAGGATTGCCAGAGAACCTGCCTCAACTGTAAGTCGCTTGGGATGAAACTGTCGTCCAAATAGACTGATGTAAATGTCTAGTATTGCTGTATCTGTGACACTTTAAGAACAGGTAAATTGGGCTGTGCACAGGATCTACTTTTCCTGTGCAGCTGCACCATAAAATCTCCAACTTCTGCAAATTACAATAACACTGGAATGTATATTAACTATCCGCTGCGATGTCATGTTACACGCATGTATCATGTTCGGCTTCGGCACGTGAATAACAAAGAAACAAATAATAATAATAATAATAATAATAATAATAATAAAAAGATGTGCACATTGGATTTGTTGCTTGCTGAAAGGTTTGTCTTGGCAGCATCAAGCACCAGCAATATAAGAGCACCACAGATTAAAATAAGCAGGGGCCATAAAAACCGTAATGCAGACGGCACTGTTATTGACATCGAGCATCTGCCCGTGTGAGAATTATTTAAGCGTCTGAACTGCAAGCAGGTGTGCATGATGAATATTCAATTGTTTTCGGCACATTTTCCATATTGTCACTTTAATGCGTTCTCCACAGAGGGTGCAGTTTGAGACTGTATCGAGCAGGAGAACAGGATAAAGGACGTCACAGAAAGGCGATATTTATGAGTAATCCAAACGATTGGTGTTTTACATAAACGGACTGTAAATGGGTGTCTATAGGACATTGTTTCAATATTTAGAATATTTTTCAATGCAAGAACGGTGGAAGTGGAGAAGATGTTGTGTTTCTCCAGTGTAGCACTGAACTGCAATCTCAGCTCCACACTGCTTTAAACTCGGAAAACAATTCAAATGATGCTGCTGATGACGAAAACAAACCAAATCACAGTGTTTTAGCACCTGGAGGATGGCAATACCCTATGGGAGATACCTAGCAACTATTTACACCCGGAGTGCATTTTGGCAAAAGCAAACAAAACACAAGCTGAAACCTCCAGCAAACAGCAAAACCAGAATCTAGGACTGAAGTGACCAAACACAAGTAGTGAGTTGCAGTATTTACTCTATATGCAGAGGTACTATGTTGTGAATGTATTTACTTAACGTACAAAATTCAAAAGAAAACCCAACAAGCACATTTGTAGTAATCTGTAGAATATCTGCACCAGAATATACCTGAGCCATACACTAATATAAGGGAAGGGCTAGCAGCAACCAGGGAAAGAGCTGGGCTATAAGAGGCAGCATATTAGAGCGCAAATTACAGCACCGTATCCTGATCAAATGTTCGTTTTAATCGCAAATAGTAGTAAATCATTGACTTCAGGTGAATTTGTGACGTCAGCCCTAATAAGCTGCCCCTCAAGCTCCTTTCCATCCCTGGCAAGAACCCTTCACCTTGTTGGACACACCTGCATGGCATCTGGGTTTTAGGATCACAGCAGGCACAAGAGATCCAAAACAGTGTACTCCTAACTAAACCTGAAGTGTGTTGATGTTCATCACAAATGTGACGCATGTTTAAACCTACCGAATAAACTGGAAATGAGGATGGTGTAATATTGAGATAAAACACATTGCCTAGCAGTGCCTTTAAGACGACGGCATCATGACTTATCTGAACGACTTCTCAGGAGTTCGTTAGCTGACGTAAATATAGTTAATAGTAAATACAGCTGGCCTGGATGACTGTTTTTTGCTGTTTGTTTTTTTTTTTTTTTTAAAGACAACAGTTCCTGTTCATGCAAAGGGTGCAAAAATGTGCCCTAGTTTAAACCGAACAGATGTCGATTCAGCATTCTTACCAAGCGTTCGGAGCCCTAGCCTATCCACAAAAGTACTTGATCTGTGTAAGAATGTAGCACCATGCCCAACAATAAGCTGTTTTCTTAGGTAAAATAGAAGAACTATTTTGTTGAAAGCACCTATCCAGAGTAAGGTTAGGTTACAGTAGTTACAGTTACAGTAGAGGACGTGATATAGGAAGGCATCCTCATCTCCAGGAAATAAACACTGCAGTGGTTTCCTGGTTTGGGGATAAAACCAATCAGGTATATTCAGGCAAAGATAAGTGTTTAGCTCCATGAGTTCAACTTTTTTTTTTTTTAGACAAAAGTAAAGACAAAATAAAAATCCAACACTAGGGGGGAAAAAAACAAAACAAAACATGAATGCAAAGGATTCCATATGGAATCACTGACAAGCATTTGCACCTTTTAACTTTATTACTTGGTTTAATGTCCAAATGGAGAATTGGACTGAAAACCATGAGAATGAGCACCAACAGAGAAATGCATGGTGGGGGGGCTGGGAAGAATGGAGGCGAACTATTTGACCATTCCCACAACACTGCAGCAACATAGACGGACACCTACGAAGGCAAGAGCAGAGTATTTTGAAGCAGGATTGCCAGGTCTGTGTTACAAATCCCCCTCGATGCCCGGTCGAACCTGTCCAAAGGTCGGTAAAACTAGCCCAAATCTAAAGCCTATTCCCCTTTTAAACCCTACACACAGCTTCTAACCTGAACGAAGAAGTATTAAAAGACTGTTTGAGTAAACTTTCTCCTATTTATCCAGAGATTATTATTAGAATTGCTATGAGACCAATTCACTGATAACACAATTTGGAGTAGCTCAATACAGCATGAAAACAGTGGACTTGGCATCATTTTTATGAAAAGTACTTCAGAGAGCTCTTCTTAAACCAAAAGCTCTCCATCACGTGTATACTCAACAAACTCTACACCTTTCACTTTGTGCCTGCTAATACTTACAATAAACAATCTGTGCAAAATATACTATATGAGCTTTTAATGAAAGCCATGCTATCGTGAGTCAATGAGGTATCTCATGAAGTACATTTCTGAAAGTAGGACTTCTTAGCAAGGTATCTTTAAGGCAATCAGTCAATGAATGCCACTGTGTAGTCTGTCAATTTTCAGCTTTTGCCTGCAGAGGTCAGTGTAAGTGCAAAGCAAAGTCTGAAACCCTACAGAACGCTGATAAACTATTTACAGCACGGAACAAACAAGAAGACCGCTAAAGCTAAACGTGACTGGGACTGAATGGAATCGAAAAGTAGCATCGACAGGGTCAATCCACCTCCATTTTTCCAATGTGATGGTTTCAGCTAGCTGTAAACACGCTGACAGAAGATATACATCCTCTTAAAGGAAGTTGATCTTTTTAAATAGACTGTATAAAACCAAAATGTACATGTTACAAATAAATATACACTCACAGTTTGCATAAGAAAATCATGTACAAGGACTAAGATGAAGTTTTCTTTTTCACATTTTAAGTATTCGTTTATAATAAACAATTACAAAACTTTTTTTTTTCATTTGCAAAAAACTTTTCAACCCTTTTGATTAAATGAAAGGTAAAAAAAAAAAAAAAATCAAAATAATGACAGGAATGGATGATGACTAATGAAAAGGGAACAGGACAGAAAGAAAAAAACCTGGGGGGATGGAGGAGAGTGGACATGGTCACAGAGAGGACTCGTACTGCAGGAGCTCATAGAGAAGAGGCCCGTCCCTGTACCTGATCCCTACAGCTGAGGGGCTGATAAACTGCAGGATGTTAATGGTTCTTCTCAGGCGGCGATCCACAAAGTGGGCATCCCAGGCGGGGTAACGCTTGCGGGGCATATCGATCTTGATGAGCGGCCCCTCTGGTCGATGGCGGCCCAGTGGCGTGGTGGGTTCGGGAGAGCGCACCTGAAACACCGGTAGACAGGTGTCTGCTGTGGAGTCGTCCTGCTGCCCATAGCCTGCTGTGGATGCCCGGCTTGGGGTTGTCTGTGCAGCATAAGGACCAGGGGTTGGTGCCATTGGCTCAGCCTCAGGGGGTAAAGGGAGACCCCACAGTAGATCGGCACAGCAAGAGCTGGCTAGCACCCTCATCCTAGGGCCCATAGGGTGAAGGACACCATAGTAGATGCCCATGAAGACCACTCCTGAGGCAAAACTTAGATAAACGCCACACAGGACTGGCACTGCGTAAGAGTCCGTGGTAGTTGGGTCTCTGTAGGTGTACCACAGACAGGTGAGCACCGTGTTCTCAGCCAGCACCACAAAGTAGTAGATCAGCATCCGGTAGCGTGTCTGACCTTCCTTCACGTTAAACCAGCAGAATATGTAGACAATGCCAACTACCATGTTAAAGAGCACCTCCTCCCACTTGGACATGCAGAAATCAGTGCCTCCATGCACAATCCAGAAGGCCATGGCACACCAGTGCATCACCACAAAAATGCCAAAGTAGATGTGGAAGATGGATGCAAAGAGAGCAAAGGAGAGCACCCGTGAAGAAATGGTGAAGAGCCGCCAGAAGATGTGAATCAGTGCCCCTCGATAGCTCATGCTCTTCTTGTCATCTCTGGAGTCCCTCAGGAGCTTATGGTAGGAAGCTAGCACCCAGGACAGAGACATCAGTGATCCTAATAAAGAGATACCTAAAGGAGATGTAGGAAAAACACATTTATTGGGATGCACCGATAGCACTTTTTCCCAAACCGATACGAGTACGAGTATTTTTATTTGTGTACTCGCCGATACCGATATTTCTTAAATTGGATTTCCATGAAA
>JAQLOM010000005.1:8538858-8548987 GCA_030068315.1 Chrysichthys thysi
ACGGGGAGAACATGCAAACTCCGCACAGAAAGGCACCAGTGCCGAACCCGGGGCTCGAACCCAGGACCTTCTCGCTGTGAGGCGACAGTGCTAACCACCGCCCAAATACCACAAAGTGTCCAGGCTATTTAAGGATCCAACATATCCACTGTAGGAACCATACAGCCATGGCCCTCCTAGTCAATAAGATATTTCAGCTGCCCTTGACGACATTGAGTATCAAGGATGGTCCTTATGGAACAGGCTGGTGTTTGTTCAGGATCTAATTCATTGGAGGAGCCTTCTTCTAGAGGATCAAGGATGGCTGGCTTGTAAAGGGAAACATGGACACTTGGGATACGCAGTAATGACATGGCAGTAGGGCCGCTTGATTATGGCAAAAAATCATAATCACTATTATTTTGGTCAATACTGAGAGCACAATTATATAACACAATTACTCTTTGACTTTGGAAACAACATGCATTTATTGAACTTTTTTAAGTAATCACATTATTATTATTATTATTATTATTATTATTATTATTATTATTAAATGTCCTGTAAGCCACAGACATCCATAAAGCCACTTCATAAGCCTATAAATACTCCTGTCTGACAGTGACCGTTATTTTAATAACAACATAGTTAAATATAATGATGTTTAATAGAGATAACATATGTGAAATGTCTAATACGGAATTAAATTTTTGTCAGCCCAGAGTACCATAGATTAGCATAATTAGTATAAATGATGGTCTTCTTGTATCCTGCACCTGGCTCAAACTGAACTAAATGTGAATATGGGCTTTTATGGAGAGCACACTAAAAGCACACTGCTGTAAAGGAAAAGGGTGTGCTGGATTTATAACACAAAACATAAGCAGCGCATCACTGCGAACCGGAATGCAGCACAATAATAGTTTTATCTCGATTACCTTCTTTTCATCAACGTTGGAACCCTAAATTGTTTTGAAAATAATATCCAGATAATCATCCAGCCCTACATGGCAGGTGTAGATAATGAGCTACCTTTTTGATTTGTTTGATTATTTTGAAAGAACCGACGTACAAGTTTGTTTTTAAGTTAAAACCATTCACAGTCGCCTAGTTCATAATTGGTACTCACAGTTCTGTGCATGTCAGCCAAGTTGTTTCTGATTGAACTGCCTGAACTCACTGCTGATGCGCCTCCTCCCACGCTCCCTCACTCTTTCAAAACAGTCTCATCAACAGCTGGTGCATCTTTGAGTGTGTCCCAGGGAAGGAAACTTGGTGCTATTCCAGTGGAAAGGTGTGAGGCAGGCAGCTGAATGGCTCAGTGAATTCTGAGCATATTTGGTCCATGGAAGGAAATGTGACCGTTCTTCTGGGAGGCCACTATGCAGTACAGAAAAATCAACCTGGCACAGGGTTATCACCGGAGTGCATTAAATCATGGGCTTGGAACAGATGGGGCTGTTGTTTATTTTGTAGCATGGTTTCCCACCAATATTTTGTTGTGAGGGTTGATGAATCAGATGACCACTGGCATTGTGGTGACCCGTAGCATGGGAGGTATGACCCAGGTTATCAGAGCATTGCTAAGCTTGGAAGCTCTTATTTGGAGGCTAGGGTGATTTGGTGATGGATATTGCAGCTTATGGCAGGGATTCAACAAGACTCTTGCAAGATGCTGTTGTTAATGGTGGATTTGGAATCAGAGGGGTATAAGTAAGAGGGGGCGACTGCTTTGACATTTTTGGAACCTGGATTATGCATGATAGTGAAATCAGATATGGTACAGATTAGGTCAAATCTTTGAAATGAAATCTCTGATGAATCTTTGATAAAAAATGTGTAAACTATAAATATCTGTAGGTTTTTGATGCATTGCCAAGAGAGCCACTCTGTTACTTCTTGGATCCTGATGAGGATTTTCACATAAAGATGCATGTGTAAATGCATCAATAACACATTTAAAACAGATAAGTTGCATTTTACCCAGGTTTTATAAACATATGCTGCCTCTCTAAACCATAGTTAACACCCAGAACCCTCCAAATATATCATAATATGAGCATGCAATTAACTATAGCTGCATTTGCATTTCAAAATGGAAATTAAAGAAAGAATCAGGCTGCTAACACCCCATATCATATTCGCCAAATGGCAGAAGGCTATAGAAAATTAGAAGAGAATTCTCCTCTTTTGATGTCCTTTGCAGTAGATCTTTCTGTGTTCAGCTCAGATGAAAGATACGTCAGTATAATCCCACAAGAGCCTCTGGCGTTTTCCTGCAAAGAGCTTCCTGGGGAGAGCGTTCAAACAGGCTCTCCTCTTCAATTGACTTCACTGAACAAATACACAGGAAGAGGAAATGCCTGGCTCAGCAAAACGCTCCCCAGCATAGACAGTGGATTTAAACAAAATGCTGAAATGTATTTCGACACAGAGCATATTCGGTGGACGAGTGAAAATCAGGGTTACGTTTCAGACCAAATAAGTAAGTGTTTAGTTATGCCATTGTCACTGATTAGCTGGGAAATCTGACTCAGAAATCAAGGAGAGAAAACGCCAAAAAACTGTGGATTAAGAAAGAAAAAAGGAAATGTGGATAAATGGAGCAATGGACTCATAAGCATCATATACCATAGGCCACATTTTCACTTTACCCTCTGCTGAGAGAATACGTCATCCAACCAAACCCCCCCCCCACCCCCTTTTAGGAGCATCAGTCCTTCTACGCAACTAAAGCATAATAAACAGAAAAGAACGAAGGATGCAAAGGCAGACATATGAAATATAAATGGAAAATAAACCCAAACTGACAAAATCATGGTATGAAGTTGATGCTAAATGAAATTAATAATGGGAAAGCTGATGAAAAGTCACAGCACAAATGGCAGCTGTCAGTGAAGCCTTGGTTTTAATGCTAAATCATTTTTAACTATTACATTAAGAGGGACTGAAAGATCCACTTCTGTATAATGCAGTATGTACATATATTTTAAAGATTAAATGCCATAGGCAGACGCAAAAGATGAAATGGCTTTGAGAATGAAATTCTTTCAAAGATTCCTGTCTATTTATGATAAACATAAAGAATATGGTACATAGTAACTCTTCAAACTGTATTATATATGCTCTGCACAGAAGCAAATTATTTCTAGAATGATTGCCTTAAAAAGATAGGAGGCCTATTAGAAATCCTGTCATTTTGATTTTTCAGGTTATATCATATTACTCAATTACTCCATTCTGCTTCTTCTTCTCACAGGACTGTAACAAAAACTCCGTCTGCTGTAGTTTCTTAAAAAAATGTTCTGCATGCAGAACATTTGGCCATGTTCTAAACCCACAAGTATTAAGTACAGATCTCACACTGGCTAGTGTCTTAGCCAGGAAAATGATTCAAAGCTGGGTAATTCTTTAGCCAGTACTTGTTTGTGGTGAGTACTCTGAACCAGCATGTGCCTGACGCCTGAGGACAGAAAGCCCTCTTGCATTTGGAATGATTACACCAAGCCATTAATATTGATTCTCCAACTGGTGTCTGAAAGATGTAGCACTGAATCATCACAGCCCTCAAAGTGAAAAGGGTAGGACTGGAGTCAGCGTCTCCTTTTTCCTGGAATATGAACCACTATGTGTCCTTGGGTTGTTTGTTTGTTGTATTATTGCCTAACAAATTTCTCTGTATTTTCACTGCTATTCCACTACGTCCCACACTGCCCAGGTTGTATAAGGAGAAGTTAACAGACTCAGGAAGATCTACTGACTTGTTCAAGTGTGAAATACTGCATCACTGCTTGTGTCCAGCCCATCTCAAGGTGACTGTATTTGCCACTGTATTAGCAAAGTGAGCTCCATGTTAAAGTCAGCCGCTGTCACATGGCAGCTTTGTGGAAAATGGAAAACTGTGTGATGACTGAGTGTAGGGTACTAATGGGGTGCAGGAGAGAACTAAACACACAACGGGAATTCAGTTCAGACTACCATCTGGATTGGACCCATCTCCTACTACTGCTCTATGGTGTGCTGGGAAGATCCTTTACATACTGTAACCAATCACTTGTGAAATGTCAAGCTGTATACCCACTTTATTACCATAAAGGATATTTCATCTCAAAAAATTCCCCCACTCGGTTAAATTGTCTTCAGAGCACACTGTATGGAATATTTTAAAATGATAATAGGTTTCTTGATACATAGGGGCTTTGTTATCTGTTCGATTCTGCTTTTCAAAGGCTTACATAAGTCCTAGTTCAGGCTGAAATAAGAAGACTGCGAATGTGGCTAGGAGCCATAGGAAAAATGTTTTGTTTTCAGTGGGCTTAAAGGGGATTTTCATGCCAGCCAAAGCCTGCATCAAGATTGCACTCTTAACACTCCAATCAAGCCTCATTACAGTTAGCTTTGCCAAGGGCAGCATATGTGCATATCCAGTGAGCTTAAATGATGCTGATGGGAAGCAAACGTTTTGCTTGAGTCTGCCAGCTTTGTACTCCATGTGTTTGGACAACCATAGAGAAACATTCCAACCGAATCACAGTCAGTTCTGTATTTCTGCAGAAGTAACTATCATATCTCACACATATGGGATTTGCTCCCTGACCCCCCCCAGTCAACTAGCAGTCCACCTGTCAGACTCCTGAAACTGGCACAGGCACTGAAAAATGTTCATCATTATTTCCTC
This sequence comes from Chrysichthys thysi, assembly GCA_030068315.1. NCBI lineage: Eukaryota > Metazoa > Chordata > Actinopteri > Siluriformes > Claroteidae > Chrysichthys > Chrysichthys thysi. The sequence continues at coordinate 8,543,516 of JAQLOM010000005.1, forward strand.
TTTATTGACTTATAACTTAAAATGTAATGAACCTAAATTAAGATTATAATTACAGTAGTTCTGCACATATCTCTTCAGCTATTCGGCCTTTTTTTTCTCCTGATAAATTCCATTGCTGAATCACAGTGATTCGACTTCTTTAAAATTCATTATCAGTACACTTCCTGGACATACGGCTTCTCGAGATTACTCCGATCAAAGATCTGTCTTTGAAATAAGCATTCCTCCTGGTTGTGTTTTTAGAAGCATGTTTTAATCAAGCCCAGAACCACAGCCGCCTTTCTATAAGTGCAAACTGAAGTCATTTTGGCCTCCAACCCCTGTAACATTCGAAACGTTCCCATATTACAGCATGGTTCTCATGCAAGAGTTAAAAAAAATGCTGACAGAAGCAAATCTGCTTATTTATGAGTAAACATTCACTCATTTATGAGTAAACATCCACTCACTACCACTTTTTTAAATTGCGGCTGAAATATGAAATACATATTATTATCTACAAAAATCATACGGATTTGAATAGAGCATGCTTTCTGTTCCTGATAAAGTGGAGAACGTGAGATGTGTATCTGGGCCTCCATTCATGACCACTTTTATAAATAGTGACTGAAATACGAAATACGTATTATTATCTAAAAAAAAATCATACTGATCTGAATGAAGATTTAATGTATTTTAAATTCAAACGCAGCAGTGTTTTTCAGCTTCTTTACTACTGCAAGTTACTAATTAGAAACGAAATTTTCTGGCTCTCAGCAGGGTTCTTCAGTGGGTTCAGTGGTTGCTGACCTTGAAATAACAAAAGGGGCTTATTATACAATGTAGAATTTGCAGCTTAAAAAGACACGATCGAAAGATCTTACACCCTTACCACAGTAAAGCAGTTATGATTTGATAATGCTTTAGTTCAAGATCCTGATACGACTTGACAGGTGGTTTAGAATGAGTTATAAATTGCTTATAAGCTATATATAGACATCTATGGGTGCTATGTGGACAAGGGGTTCTCAAAATATTTGCTATAAGGATGAAACAATCTTCAAGAACCCACTTACTAGCCCAGCTTCAAACAGCTTCAAACATTAGGCACAACAGAGCCTGTTGTAGACCATCACATTCATTTATTTTGAGCAACTTTCCTGCCAGCCAAATGTAGATCTGAAACACTGTGTATCACATCAACAGCTCTTAGATTTAAGTTAACATTAGTTCTACCTTTTTTTTCTTGTTATTTAAATGATCTCCCATCAACTCAAGTGACCAGTCAGTTAGTTTTACAACTATGATATCTAAATAACAGTTTATAAGTAGGTACCATCAAATTAAACGTAAGCCTCGATTTTGACTCAGCCTTCGTGTAGACCTCTTTTTATGGCGAATAACCCACAACCCATATTGTTCTCACACAAAAACTGAACCTGGAATGCTTTTTTGCTTAAGTGGCACCGTAGAATAATGAGCAATTATTATCCTTATTCACACATTTCAGTTTTAGTTTTACACTACCCTAGCATTTCCTGACCAGTCTCCTAGATATAAAAACAGCATCGAAAATCAATGCAGTACCAAAAACCTCCAGGTCTGATTTATGGTTTAGGTGTGGAAAAAAATGCTCGTCGAGATTGAAACACAAGTCGGGTCATTTTTAGTCCCCTACACGTTCGTCGTTCCCGCGGCTGAGTGAAAATCTTCGCCGATCATCACTGCACATCCTTCCTGGAACACTGAGAGCAAATGCAGGCGCTGAGCGTACACACTGTACTTGGGTGATGTCATGAAGCACAGATTTGATGACTGAGCCCATGGAGTCCACTCACCAGCACATCAGCAAGAGTGGCACCCGAAACCATCCTCCTACATTCAAGCATGACTCATATAATTAACTGTAAACAAAAAGGCACAGCAAAGCAGGGACATGACCACATGAAACACACTGATGCATGTGCACCTGATTGCATTGCATATCTCCAGGGTTGAATAAGGGTGAAGCATCATTGTCCTAACTGTCCCAAGGTACCAAGTGTGAGGGAGTGAGTGAGTGAGTGTGTGTGTGATGGAGAGAGAGAGAGAGAGAGAGAGAGACATCACAGAGCACATCATCACACTGGGGTCCCAGAGGCCAGTCTTACCTCCACACCTGGCCCAGTTGCAGGAGATGCACCAGCACTTGCCATGTCCAGATGGAGATGTGGCAGCACGCATGCCTGCCGTACTTGCCCGCGCTCAGTCCCGCGGTGGCTCTCCGGCTCAGCCCCTGCACGGGTCCGAGGCCTCCCCCCGTGTAGTCCTGCACGAACCACCTGAAGCTGAGGATCTGCACGAGCACGGACGGCGCGAGCACGAAAAAGAGCGTGAGCCCGAACCACGCGTAGTCCCGCTTCCGGTAGTAATCCACAGCCAGCAACACGTCCGTGCCCACGTCCCAAAAGAACACGAGCATGGCCAGCACGATCCACAGACAGTCCAGCCATAGGCGCTCCTCGGCTCCCCTGCCTCCTCTCCGGCTCGCCTTGCCCGTCAGGGAGCGCAGGCACGCGCTCCGGCAGCCCCAGTAGCACGACGACGACTTGCAGCAGTGGCAGATGTGGATGGCCGCGCTGTCCAGCTCGTCGTCGTTGGCCGCCGTTTCGTCCTGCTCGTCCAGCTGCGCGAACCCGGTAACGACCCCCACGCCATCGGATTTCGCTGCCATCTTGCTCGGCGGAACGGTTCGTCCCCCCCTTCCTCCGGTTCAGGGCTGGTGACGTCACTTCCCAAATACCTGTGCTCTGCAGCCTTCTGCCCACGAGCGGGAGAACTTCATTAATCTGCAGCCTCGCTGATTTTGTGAATAAAAGTGCTCCGAGAACTGTACATGCGCACTGTGTGTGTCTCCATCCCAGCTGTGTCCATCCGGCAGCGGCTTGAGCTCTCATGGTGGTCCTCGGGATGCAGCCAGAGAAACACTGGAGAGCTCGCGGCTGGGGCAAGATGAACACCAGGCATGACTTCAGTTCTACTAGAAGACTAACTAGGGGTTTAGTTCAGTGAAAATGTCTGACTGCCCCCCCTCCCCCAACACACACACACACACACACACACACACACACACACATATATGTAAATGTTGTATTTCTTTTCAGTAGGCTACTTTGTCTTCGCCAGAACTGGTGGATGTGGACGTGTGGTACCTTGGAGCTTTTCAGTCCATTCACACTTCAAATGCAATGCAGTTTTAATATAATAACATCAACAACATCGACGACAACAACTACAACAAAAGTCCCATACATAACTTTGGGTAGAGATGATATTTAGTCAGTCATGCCATGTCAGTACTTTACTGACACTGTTTTCCCCACATATCTAAATGTTTTCTTTCTTTTCAGTAGGCCACTTGGTCTTCGCCAGAACTGGTGGATGTGGATGTGAGGTGAAAATACAGCCAGTGATTTTAGGAGGAAACTAGAGAATCCTTAGGAAACCCACGTGGACACAGGGAGATCATTTAAAACTCAGCACAGACAATCACCCGAGGTCAGGATCAAATCTGGGTACCTTGGAGTTTTTCAGTCCATTCACACTTCAAATGCAATGCAGTTAATATAGCAACAACAACAACAACAACAACAACAACAACAAAAGTCCCATACATAACTTTGGGTAGAGATGATATTTAGTCAGTCATGCCATGTCAGTACTTTACTGACACTATTTTTCCCACATATCTAAATGTTTTATTTCTTTTCAGTACGCCACTTTGTCTTCGCCAGAACTGGTGGATGTGGATGTGAGGTACCTTGGAGTTTTTCAGTCCATTCACACTTCAAATGCAATGCAGTTAATATAGCATCATCATCATCATCAACAACAACAACAACAAAAGTCCCATACATAACTTTGGGTAGAGATGATATTTAGTCAGTCATGCCATGTCGGTACTTTACTAACACTGTTTTTCCCACATATGTAAATGTTGTATTTCTTTTCAGTAGGCCACTTTGTCTTCGCCAGAACTGGTGGATGTGGACGTGTGGTACCTTGTGGCTTTTCAGTCCATTCACACTTCAAATGCAATGCAGTTAATATAGCATCGTCATCATCATCAACAACAACAAAAACAACAGTCCCATACATAACTTTTGGCTGAGGCGATATTTAGTCAGTCATGCAGTGTCAGTACTTTACTGACTATAAGAATCATAAATGCATTTTTTTTTGCTTATCATATTTCCACTCTTGAGAAATATTCTTATATTCCCTCCCCTTTTCCCCTCACAGCTCTAGGAGCCCCGATTTGGTCTTGAGCTTGGGTTACTGTCTGTGCAGAGTCCTGCTTTTTCTCCTTGTGTTTGTGTGGGTTCTCCAGTTTCTTCTCACTGCGCAAAACTGCAGGTAGGCAAATTGGCTACACAAAATTGCCCACTGGTGTGAAAGAATGTGTATATGCTGTGTGTGTATATTGGCCAATGATGGATTTGCAACATTTCTGAGGTGAATTCTCCCACCTTGTGACAAGATGTTCCTGGAATTAACTCTGGATCCAACACAATATTCCAAAATAGAAACTACTGAAAATGAGTGAATTAATTATTGAATTAATATTTTCCTCTTGTTCACGTCTTTTGAGAAAATGATGACATATTAAGGCAAATAACTTGACTAAATAAACAGATTAATTTGTGAATCACCACAGGGTCCTGCCTAATCAGCTCCACATTTCATTTCCTGCAGCCACACATTTGAGTACTATCTAGGAGAGGCACAATTTCAGAGCCTTAACTTTCATTAAACATAACAAGTGCCAAGATAGGAACAATCCAGACGCTCTGTCACAGAGCAAAAGTTCAACTTCCCAGCAGAAACAGAGAATACAAGATAAATAAATTTGAAAGTTCCTGATTTTACAGGAAGGAATTGTTTTCCCCCCATCAATTATGATACCAGTAATGGAAACCTCATGGTCATTTAATATTGGCCTATACTACTAAATGTACCATTTGAGCGCGTGTGTGTTTCGGTACTTCTTCTACTACTCAAGAGCATGCAATTTTTATGAAATCAAATGCTGGAGTGATATTCTCTAGGGAAAACAGAGTGAATTCTGCATGAGTGTGGGTTGAATAATGCAAAGCACATAATTGCCTGCAGATCCCTGGAGGAGAATATTGCTTTCATGTGTTTGTAACAAGAGCAGACATGCAATAATATCTCCATGTATGTCTTGCATCACTATTATTGAATCCCACTTTAGTCAATAGTTTGATGCTTTCCTATGAGTTGGCAAATTACAAAATTGTGTACTTAATAAAAAATAATACATATTTGTTATTGGAGCTACTTTATGCATTAAAATTGAGTACATAAATGGTATAATGAAAACCATTTTCAGTTTTTGGTTTTTAGTAAACTTGTGTTAGGACATAAATTAAGGATATCCTTACTTTAGCTTACACAAATATTAGGACAATTGAGATAAATTAAGGTATGCTT
>JAQLOM010000005.1:8551915-8580576 GCA_030068315.1 Chrysichthys thysi
TAAACTATGGAAAGTCAGGGGGGCATATATTAAAAGTGTTTGAAACATTTGATTGGTGACATACAGAGAGACAGTGATATGCTCTCATTGCATGGCAGAGCACAGTTTGGGAGGGATTGCGCAATCCAAGGTGAGGCTCAGCTTGCTGCTGCTTCGCCATCCGTCTCTTCCCTGGATTTGAAAGGAAATGCAAAAATTCAAAGGTTTTTAATAAAAAACAATCTAAATTGTATAAGTTAAATGGAAAATTAGTTTATAGTTCAAACCATTTGATAAATATAACCGTTTCATTTATTTGTTTATTATACATTTTATTTTTTCCATGATGACAGGTGAGACTTTGCCTCACCTGCCTCTCCTGACTGCACGCCACTGATTACCAATATATACATGTATATACAATATATACTAATGAGGATGGGTTCCCTTTTGAGTCTTGTTCCTATCAAGGTTTCTTCCTCTTGTTGTCTCAGGGAGTTTTTACTTGCCACAATCACCACAGGCTTGCTCATTAGGGATAGGGATATATATATATATATATACACACACACACACACATACACTTATGGATATGTTTCTTGATTAATAAGCCTTTAATTAGACATTATGTATTGTAAAGCTGCTTTGCGACAATGTCTGTTGTTAGAAGCGCTCTCTCTCTATATATATATATATATAATTGAATTGAATTGAATATTCTGGTAGTGTAGGGCAATATTTGCATCTTTTAATTAAAGCTATTAAAGCTCAAACATATTACACTCTAACCTATAATTCAACCTAAACATTCTGGCTATCCAGCATATAAGATTTGTTTTGATTTGATTAAAAGTCTACATGCAGACACATGTGAAGTGCTGAAGTGTCACCTGTGCACAAACACAGGAGGAGAATATTGCTGTCATGTGTTTGTAACAAGAGCAGACATGCAATAATATCTCCATGTATGTCTCGCATCACTATTATTGAATCCCACTTTAGTCAATAGTTTGATGCTTTCCTATTGTATTAGGACATAAATTAAGGATATCCTTACTTTAGCTTACACAAATATTAGGACAATTGAGATAAATTAAGGTATGCTTTTTGTATATGATGTATATTTGAATATAACAGGATTTAGTTTTATAACACTTAATTCAAATATGTGTTTAGTTCAGTAAAGTAAGAAAAATCCTGTTTTAGCACGTCAATCCCCTCGAAGTCCACTGACGCAAAGGGCGTATCCACTTCAACCGAGAGCCACGCCTCTGTCCTGTTGTCCAATAGGTGGTAGCTTTGAGCCGCGCCTTCGTTTTGTTAGCCAATAAGAGTAGAACCTGGCTTGCGCTCGCGCCACGCGGGAGGCAGGCTCGAGTGTGACGCAATGCCGATGGAGCGAGGCGGCTCTGTGTAATTAGAGCTCGAATTACAACTAGAGATTTTACCTCATTGTTGCTAACTTGTCTTTAAAGCCCAGGATTGATCTCAGTAGAAGTAGTAAACGCTGAGTACCAGCAGTGCACCCAGATGTCATCATTAGCGGCTTCCTGCGCTTAGATGTATGTAGTATCTACTTAGCTAATTTCCCTAAAGTCATAACAGGAAGAAATGTTAGTGTGACTTTTAATCTCGGAAACTATTTGTGTCACATGATCGTCAGCGTCTAATAAGAGCAGACCTGTCATGGTGTTCACAAGAGCTGAATGTCAGCTGAACACTTCCTCATGAGATGACTTTCACAACCCTAACCCCAACCCCACTGGAACACTTTGTGCCCTGTGTAGAGTTTATTCCCACACCAGCTAACTGACACCATGAACCACAACACTGGTGACATCCAAGGTGACATGACGTGGCTGGGAAGCCCTAATATGCACTGAGTGTTGTTACTTACATTCTACAAAGCCAAAGCTGCCCTATGAGGATATTTCTTAAACCTAAGTACAAAGATGACATCAACAGACATGCTGCCAGGACCATTATTTGGTGTTGTCCTTATTGCTCTGACTAACTGTCTGTTTTTGTGTACAACGTGCAGATGACATTTTCTGGTGTAAATAGATAAAGCAAAGTAGTTTGGTCCATTTAGATTTTTTGAGGATCTCAGCGCACGCTAGATGTTTTGGGGATAAAGTTCGAGAGGCCAGACTGAGACGGTTTGGACATGTACATAGGAGGGATAGTGAATGTATCGGTAGAAGGATGCTGAGGTTGGAACCACCAGGCAGGAGACCTAGATGAAGACCAAAGAGGAGATGAAAGAGGACATGAAGTTAGTTGGGGTGAGAAAAGTGGATGCAGAGAATAGAGTTTGATGGAGACAGGTGATTCGCTGTGGAGACCCCTGAGGGGAACAGCTTTAAGGAGTAGTAATAGATTTTTTGAGGATCTCATACAGCATGTGATAAAGCTTTAGCCAGAAGGTGGCAGTATCTCCATGCATCTTTGAGGTTAAAGTAGCAGACTCAATAATATACCCATTTCACTACCTCTACCTAGAAACTGTTCACCGCTTCCTCACTTCGATGATTTCCCTCTGTTGTTAAGACAGATAATGTCTTTAATCAGATCTGTGAGTAAAGCGGTCCAGCAGGTCCTCCTGACTCCAGCATGTGGGTGTGAACCACTTTCTCACTCTGTGAGGAACATCAGTGTCTTAGCACCCCAAGTGGCATCATCTAATGCCAACTTTCACGCTGTTTCTCTCTCAGAGACTCACCACCGCAAGGTTCTCATTACAAGTATGAGAACATTACCACACTTTCTGCTTTTGTTATATATATTTGTCATGCTTTCAAACCTATGAGCACTTGTTGTAACTCCAACTCAGTGCTAAACACTATGCTTTCTTTTGGATGATTGGTTACCTTGGTAACTGGATGGATTCTCCAAACCAAAGAAGTGTAGTTTCCATGGCAACAGTGGGCCCATGTCACTGATGACCTCTAACATGTGCTTTTTCCATATGGGCTTTATATAGTTACTTCAGGTGGATTGGGACAGCTGGGGGTGGGCCGTGCTACACTGCTTAGGTATGAATGTTGAAATGCTTAAATGCTTTAAGGAAGTACTGTTTGTGTTACATATACAGTATACTGCATGTATTTGATGAGCAGGTATTGGAGTGTCAGAGTTATGCCTGGATTAAAATGCCATTTCATAATAAAATAGGTCTGAATTCTACATTTGCCTGTAGGAAGAAATTTGGAAACAAGAATAAAATTCCGTCTGACATCAGAAAGCCCACAACTCATGTTTACTGCAGTGGTAAGTGTGCAGTGTTTTTTTATTTTTATTTATTTTTTTGGCATGTTCACTGCCACATGAGAAGCTGTGCATCATTATGTGACTTCTACTGAAACATTCTGATTTCCAGGTGCTTTTTTTTTTTATCTGTGCTGACATTCTGGATTACACGAATTTACAGGAGATTGTTGGGAACAATCGTATCACATGGCCAGTGCAATACTGTGCTCTTCTGAGTGCATTTGATGAGGCAAATATGACTCTTGCACATGATGTCAACATCACTGGTACATTTCAAAGACATTGTCTAAAGAGACAGATTTATCACTACTGAGGGTTGCACAATATCCTTGACATTTGTGCAGAACATGGGGTTCGCCTGTTTGTTCCTAGTACAGTTGGAGCTCTTGGACCAACTTCCCTTCGTAACTCCACTCCAGATTTGTGCATTCGGGACCCAAGAACCATTTATGGAGTGTCCAAGGTGCATGCAGAGCTGATAGGAGACGTATTGAGTGGGGGGCTAAATATAGCACTGCCTCAGAAGGAGCTTAACCTTTAAGAGTTGGCTGTGAAACAGATGTTCAGGTGCATTCTTGTGCTTTTGGTTGACAATATTACCATCACAGATATGGCCTCGACGTCTGTAGTCTGAGGTACCCAGGCATCATCTCAGCAGACTCGCTGCCTGGAGCATGAACCACAGATTATCTTTCTGTTCTTTACCAACTGTTGTCATTCTTGCACTTCTATATTTTCCCCTCTATTTTATGTGCTGTTATTGGAAATCTATTTTCATGCTGCCCTTCTTTCTTCAGACTATGCCATGCAGATCTTTCATGATGCTGTAAAAATGGGTAAATTTGTGTGCAACTTGAAGGCTGACACACGCCTCCCCATGATGTTCACTGACGATTGTCTGAGAGCTACGCTGGAGGTAATGGAGGCTCCTGCTGAGAAGCTCAGCATGAGCACCAATAACATCAATGCCATGAGCTTCACTCCTGAAGAGCTTGTTCAGGAGGTACAGAAGCAGCTGCCTGACCTGCATGTCATTTATGATGTCAACATGATTAGACAGGCAGTTGGTAAGACCCTAAAGAAGGCTACATAAAAGCCTTTTTGGCTTTGCGTAGACATACCAATCATATCCGATTTTTGGTAATTTGAATGGATTGAGAACATTCTTTGTACCAGAAGTCACATGTATATGGTTTCAGAGCAGATTAACTTCTTTTTTATGAACATGTGGCTCGGTTAGACCAGTCAGATGATGTGGAAACTCAGATTTAAAATATAAATCAGATTTGCCTTCATGTCTGAACAAAGTCTTAAACTGTGACTCACATGTAAGATGTAGTGTAACTTTAGTCCCATGTGTTCAGCCTGTTGATTTTTTTCATTCGTTTCTGACTAGACAACATTTGGCCCATGAACTTCGAAGACAGTAATGTGAGGAAAGATTTGGCCTGGAAGCATGAATACGACCTAGTAGAAATCGTCCAGACGATGTGCAATTTCATCAGTCCTGACTCCAGACTTACACATGCTAACCGAACATCATGATTTGATTAGAACACTGAGCATACCCAGAAATACTGGACCACAAACAATTCTCTGTAACACACTAGATCCAACTAAAGAAAATGTTTATTTTGCTCTTTTGTGTCTACAATGAGGACAGGCATTGAATTACATGACAAAATTCTGAATCTTGCTGGACCACTGTACTAAAATGCAGTGCCAGACAGGCAGGTGACTTGAAATAGGGAAATAGATTCTAGGTACATGGAATGTGGATCTACAGACAGGTAGGTCAAATGTGAACTTGCTAAAACAAACAAGCTTAATATTTTTGCAGATGAGAGAATAAAGATGAGTCATCCATTTAAACACTAAGGAGAAAACAGTATTTTATGTTAAACACACACATACATCAGTACAGTTTCAGATTTTTTAAAATAGGCATAATGGTTTTTTTTTAGCACTGTTTTCTTCTTGTAATTTCATCGTGAAATGTAGTTTCAAAAGGTTGCACAATAAGCTTTTTCTGGGTGGGGTGGTCATGAGATATAAGGAAATGACCTGAGTTTCAAAATAACAGACATTCCTTGTCTAGATGTTGGTGAAAAAAGGAAAATATGTTACTGTGTGTATTTTCCCATGTTTTTAACTCATTTCTGTTAACAAACTAATGTTACGTGGTGAGTTTTTTTTTTAAACCAATTACAGGAAAGCCTCACGTTGGCCTCAACTTCCATAGGCTTTTTTTTAAAAATTGAAATACCCTTGAATACATGACAGTGTCGTTAGACATTTTGCATATCATTTTGCTGGCATTTTGTTTTTGTGGTGTAAGTGTAATACCATTTGTCTAAGTTGTTTTGATCTTCTGTGCTGTTCTGGAGAAAAAAGTGTAGTATTGTTCATGGGAACAACCATTAAGAATCTGACACTATTCAGTGAAAGACTATATGACAACTTTGCAGCTTTATTGAACAAGCGCTTACATTTCCTTTTTCACAATTCTTTGTCCTTCCAAAATATCTTTGAAACTCTTTGATAACCTTTTGTAGTTAATATTATTTATTGTAATCAATGACTGTAATGCTATTTATTTTCCACTATTATCCACACAGCAAGTAAGTAAGTAAGTAATATTTATTTGTATAGCGTCTTTCACAGACAAAGGTCACAAAGTGCTTCACAAAAATAAAATATAATATAAAATTAAAACAGTACAATCACAATTCCCTTTAAGTTCACAATAAAATGGTATACAGGACAACCCTTATCCAATAAAATTGAAATTAAAACGCCTTCCGCAAGCTTACTGTGTTATATCATTTTGGTATTTTATGGATAGTTTTGCCACATTGAAGGTTAAATGCATTTTATGAAGCAGTCTATCTGCTGTTTTTTAAATTCTTATTAAATGTTTTTGCTTAGTACCCTCTTCCATCTAGTACCCTAAAGAGTTCTTCAGATCATCCCAGGGTGAATCGATTAAAATCTTGATAAAAACTAGAAATCCTACTAATAAAGAAAACATTTAGGAACAATTTTTTCAGTTAGAGTATTTGCAAAGACTGATGTAAAATAGAGAACTGTGACAATTCACAAAGACAATTCTGTATAATTAAAGTGAGAATTTTATTGTTGTTGACAATGTATATTTGATTCCCTTTATTGGTGCAAGTGGAAGTATTGCTGCCACACAGCTCCAGCTGCCTGGTTTGATCCTGATCTCTGGTTACTATCTGTAGAGTTTCTGTGCGTGTTCTCTCCAGGTCTGGCTAGGCTTCCCCTGCACCTCCCAAATTGCCCTTAGGGGTACAATGAGTGTTTGCGATGCCTTGCAATGGCCTGGAACCCTATCCAGGGTGTATTCCCTCCTCACACTTGGTCTTTCCAGGATGGGCTCGGATCCATTGTGATGCTGACCAGGACAATGCGGTTACTGAAGATAAACAAATGAATGAATGAATTTTGCCTATTATAAGCAAATTTTTAAATGATGGTAAACCAGCTTGTTGCCCTCATTTCTTTTTCCTTTTTGTAGAACCAGATGTAGAGTCTTTTTGTGAGAAACCTGATGCATCTGAAGCACATCCTGCTCCTTGTAGAGCTGTTTGACTCAGTCTTATTTCCAGCAGCTCCTGTACAGCTCTGATTTCCTTTATTAAAATATCCTTTATCATGTCTAATTCTGACTGCAGAATGGAGCGAATCCTGCGTTCCAGTGCCTAGGGTCAAAAAAACATTGTTAAGGATCAGTATAAAAAACGTTCAGTTCCCATCTTAGATACAATGCAGTATAAAATTCTATTAGTCTCCAGAGTCTAGCAAAAGCAAATTAGTTCTTGAACAACAGCACCAAATGAGAAAGTACATTTTCAGTCAATCAATGTTCCCTACCTTATAACCCAGACTAAGCTGTCAGAAGGAGTAAATAACAAATGCATTCATTAAATCCAGTTTATTGATTGTTGATGAAGCATGTTTGCAGGTGACTGTTGATGAAGCATGTTTGCAGGTGAAGTGCTTTTTAGCGGACTACAGCGTAGCACATGTACCCGAAGGTTGTCCTGGTGGTCATTTACACTTGTATTTAACGCTGTCTGCCTGTGATCCAGTCTCCCAGGACACATTTTAAAACCGAGGGACTTTATTGGTTTGTTTTATTTTTTCCTTTAATTTGTAATCCGTCTGTAGGTAAAGGGTGACACTAATATTAAGTCATATCTCCTAAACTAAGATTTTTTGCGTCATCAGTCCTAAAACGCGTTCATTTGTAGCAACACGTGGTACAAAGCACAATGCTTAAATCAGTCAAAAACCGAGAATCACTAGTACCTGTTTGTCAAATCTGTCCTCCAGTGAAAGGTCACTGAGACTGACTTCTCGTGGCTTCTCCATTATCTGTGCTTCAGCCTGTTCTTCGAGTCTATGGATTTCTTCAAGCTTCACTGTCTCGGCTGCCATTAGTTCTTTCAACGCCTGCTGCTTCTCCCAGATTCTCAAATCTATTCCCTCAGGTAGTGGTAGGGGACACGGTGGAATGTGAATCTCAAGGTGGGAGTGCATGCATTCCCGGTTCACCTCTTCCTTTAAAAAAGCTTGATAGAGGCACTGATGATGCATGTAGGTCTGCACCATGAAATCACACATGGCGGTGAGATGAGAGGGGGCGAGTCGAGGAGCACACTGTGACAGCCGTATCTGGATCAATGACAGTGCTTCAGAGGTTTCCAAACCTGATACAGAGAGGTTTATAGAGAGGACCACACACATATCCCGAATCAGGGATTATATTGCCTGATTTCATTTTGTCACAGGACTATTAAAAAAAATAAAAAGCATCTTGGCTGGTATGCTATAATCACATGCAATCGCAATCACAAGGTATCTCTGTTCAGTTCTTAATGAGGAATATTACTGTTCAAATGTAGATATGCATCTATATGCTTAAGAAGTGAAAACATAAATGTTTTTTAAAGGTTGTATTCAAGAGCCATGACTCACCTCTAAGCTCAGGGAGGAGCTCTTTACTTAGATTTGCTATTTGGGCCACTGCAGCCCATGGAAGCCCACGCTGTACTGAATACATCACGTTCTCATACACAAATTCTTGGTGTAAGTTCTGCCTCTGGTCGCTGCCTTCAAACTCTCTCCACTGAAAGCAGCTGCTCAGGCGCACTATGCCTTCATTCCTCTGAAAGGAAACAGAGCACGGTGACAGTAAGGCACAAGTGACTGTATGAGCTCCTGATGATGGGGAAAGAGGCGTGATTACACCAACGCCCACCTGCTCTGGCACCAGTACCTATACTCTCTGTCGACTGGTCTACTACGCAGTTATTGACTGTAAAGTTACTGGAGGTAAGCTGATGCATTCATCACCCTGGCTGCAATTCATTAAACACATTAAATGTATGATGGAGATTGTGTGCAGGCATGCATGATGTGAAACCTGTTGCATCTACAAACACAGATACTACACTGGAGAAGAACAGTTACAGCCTGCTTGCTACTGCGTTTACCTTCAAGCTAACAGTAGAGCAGCAGCACACGATTACACGGTTTTATATGAGCAACATCACCTCAAAGCTACCGACTGGGCTGTGCTGGGACTGGCCTGCTGGGGCACGTGCACAGTGTGGAAAAGGCCTCCGGAAAGGCTCTGAAGCCCGAACCTAGCTGTAGGTGGGTGTCGGAGCTGGTAAACGCTGTGCCTGATAGAAGTCCCGACAGTGGGCAGTTACCTTGAGCCTCGCTGCCTGCTGTATCACCGTCTGTATCGTGTCCATTGCGGCGGCCGCTGCTGTTGTTAGGAGAAAGCTTGTTACCAGGGAGACACGCGCGCAACCGTCGCCTAGTCACGTGACTCCCCTGACTATAGAACTGCATAGGCGTTGTGTTTACTGAGCAGCAGGTACACATCCACCATCTGAACATGTGCACAAACTGATAGAAGCCAGATATATCTTCATAATAATAATAATAATAATAATAATAATAATAATAATAATAATAATAATAATAATAATAATAATAATAGTAATGAGAAGAAGAAGATTTAAAAGAAAGAAAAAGAACCAACACCACTACCAATTTTCTATAATTCGGTTGGTGTAAATGTCTGTTGTTGTTTTTTTTGTACCTTGTCGTATCTTTTGTACATATTTTTTAAGGTGTCCTAATGCATAACTTTGGTTTAAGGCATTATTTGTATTTGTTCTTTCCATTACATCAATGCATTTTGCTGCTGTAGAAAAATGACTATCTATCTATCTATCTATCTATCTATCTATCTATCTATCTATCTATCTATCTATCTATCTATCTATCTATCTATCTCATAATAAGCTGAGTTGAGGAAATAAAATCCATAGTAATGTGCTCTATCTCAAATCTCAGCATTTTTATTACAGAGGGTTAAAATGATATCACTGTGAAACATTCTTTGTTCATGATTATTTGTTGGTAATCATTAGTTATTAACAGACCAGGCTTATTAAAAATAAAAAAATTAGCAGGACACTTATCGATAACCACAACAGCAATAATAATAATAATAATAATAATAATAATAATAATAATAATAGCTCAGGGGTTAAGACATTGGACTACTTATTTTCCAGCATGGCCAAGCTGCCAGCGCAGGGCCTTTGAGCCAGGCCCTTAACTCTCAACTGCTCAGCTGTATAAATGAGATAAATGTCGCTCTGGATAAGGGTGTCTGCCAAATGATGCTAATGTAAAGGTAACAACAACAACAGCAACAACAACAACAATAATAATAATATCTCTGTTTCCACTAATAGGACGTTACAAGAGTAGAGAAAGGGTGGCACGGCGGTGCCTTGCTAAGCACTGGTGCCTCACAGCAACCAGATTCTGGGTTTGAACATGCCAGTTGGCTGGGAGCCTTTCTCCTTATGCTTGTGTGGGTTTCCTGCCACAGTCCGAAGGCATGCAGATTAGGTCAACTGGCTACTACAGTGACATTGATTTGAATGAGAGTGTGAATGGTAGTTTGTGTTAGCCCTGCAATCTGGAGATCTGTCCAGGGCATACCCAGCGTCTCGCCTGAACTCAGAAGTCTTGCCTTGGGCTCAGCTTGGTCCAGCCTGGAACGGATAAGCAGTATAGAGAATGAATCAAAAGTAAAAGAAAACAAAAAAAAACCCTATAATTGACTGAAAGCCAAATTATATGATGTTCAGTGTTTAATCAAAAGTGGCAGCATGTTACTAAGATAGGTTAGGCAAGTAATATTGGGTTATATCTACCAGTAGGTTTGCCAGACCTAAACATACAGTCTTGTGCTCTAAATACACTGTAGATAAGTGACTAATTCTTTGTTTACATTTTAACATTACATTTTATTTAAGGGTTTTTGCCATACACATTATGTCTGGAGAAGAAAGAGTTAATATCCACTGGCACAGATGGTGGAACAGTATAATCCTCTTTTATAGGAGTTACCCCTCCCTGCATGGGGGTCTGCATGTATCTGATAATTAGCCTAATGGAATGAATGGAGACAGAGTGAGGAGAACAACTTACAGATGTGTCATCCCTGTATTGGGTCTTTGTGGCTGCTGAGTGACACACCACCATGCTGGATTGGATACTCTTTCATCTTTTCTGACATTTTTAGTGTTACAGTGCCTGCTGACTTAGCTTCCTGGAACCCTTTATAGCCAACACAAGAGTTTGGAGGTTTTTGGCAAAGCTCATTGCAGCAATGAATCCATCGCTAACGGGTAAGCTGCTGATGTGTGCAATGCAGTGTGAAATTAGTGCAAGAGACACAAGATAGCTACGACTTGAAAAGGGTTACCAGAAAGGACCTGGGCCTAATCCAATAAGTATGTGAGCAAGAGAACAGGCCATATTTTAGAGCATGATTAGTAGGATGATGATGGAGGTTTGGGCACTGTGAATGTGTGCAGTACAGGTATAATGCAGTCTGGAATCATTTTATGCTGTCAAGCTCGGTGGTTGTAATCACATTGGAATAAAAGCTATGCACCGGGGCTGTCATTAAATCCTGTGACCTAATTAGGCTTTACGCTGACTTATCAGGCTGTTATGGACCAGAGAAGCACACTCAAAAGACTGTAGACCATATAGGGCGATTATTGTTTTATTGTTTATGTAACATTTTTATGTTGATTATTTTTCATGGTTCATGCAACATTTTATTTGAGGGGATCACATTGCGTGTTTGCTGTGGGTTTTGAATTTAGAGATTAGAGAAGTGTATATAGTAATAATAATAATCTACATCTAGATTTATTGAGTGGGTAAAATCCGTACAGATATCACGCCAACTAAAAAAAAAAAACATAATATTGTCTAAATATAAATATAAAATATGAGTACAATATCGTAAAAACTTTAAAACTATATATATATATATATATATATATTCTTCAATATTGAAGTACTAATATAAATAGATTAAAGTAAATTAAACAAATATAAGAAATATTCTAAAGACTTGGTCTTAAAGAGCTCCAGTGAACAGCTTTCAACAATGTCCTTAGGAAGGCTATTCCAAAGTCTAATACTCTTTGGAAAATAAGAATAAAAATATACATTCTTTGTAGCCTTTTCCTGTAAAAACATAACATTATGCTTTGAGCAAGTACTGACTCTACTAGAATTATGAGGACTAAGGTATCTATTTGCATCAATGTCCACAAGACCATGGTACATCTTATACATTAATATTAATCTAAAAAGTCTTCTCCTTGATTCTAGACTAGACCACCATAGATCTTTCAACATATCGGTAACACTAGCAGTGGGGTGATAGTTATTTGCACAAAAGCAAGCAGAGATTTTATATCCTTCTTGTAGTAAGCGTCCCATAATAATAATAATAATAATAATAATAATAATAATAATAATAATAATAATAATAATAGTAATAAAAAGTCTGAATTGCCTTAAGCCCATTACTACTAGTTACAGACAAAATATTAGTCATCCAATTTATCAAGTCTTAACAGTCTATGCCATAGTAAAATAATCTGTTATGTTTCCCCCAAATGATTCCTTAAAAGCCTATTACCATGGTAAAGTTGGTTTCATATTAGATTAACTGTGCAGTCTAACCCAGTGCACACAATTTATTCTTTATTTTAGATCTAAAAAAATCAGGGCCTTATGTATGCACGTTATGTCAGATCCCTTGAGAAGCTGTTATGTTATTTCCTTAGATTTCAACAGACAGCCCTTGGGCTCGAAACGTTTCTGTATCAGATTAGTGAAATGTGTGTCTGACAGAGCTTCACAGCGTTTCTTCCCATGAGTCTCACAAGTGCCTGTTCGAGTTGAAGTTGAAGAAACAAATGCAGTCTGAAAAGCTATCTCATCTTATTGTCATAATGCTGCCTATGATCGTTCCCTGTAGTGTAATGTTTATTTAGTGTTCTCAAAGCTTAAATGGTCTGTGATTAACACTGATAACCTTTCTTCCACTGAGCATGTCGTGAAAGAGATATTCATAAGGGATGGTTTCCCTGACCCAGATTAGGCCTAGTCCTGGATTATACTGCATTTTAAATGGAAAATCTTCATACAAAAGTCAGTTTTGTCCTGGACTAGCCATAATCTGTGTCTGGGAAACCAATGCTAAACATATCAATGTATCAGGTTCGAAGTGCTAAATACGAACGCAGTAACTAGAGTACCTTCAGTGAACAAAGTGTTTAAGGAAGGTAACAGAGGGTCACTTTATTTTAAGGCGCAGAGGTTGTGCTGGCTTTACAAGAGCTTACAGTAAGCCACTTTATCTACGTTAACAGTAGCACATGTTAGACACACAAACGAAAGCTCAACATATGCAAACGTACAAACAAATACAGCGATATCTATTTAAATGTGAGTGATTGTGGATATTAAATATTTGAAGTTAAGTATTACTGTGATAACTAGGAATATCTTTGCTAAGATCTGTTGTTTTATTCTAACATAATTCATGATTATGTTGTAGAAATAGATATTTATACTCCACACTTAGTCCAAGCTTCTCTATGGAAACAGAAGCCTTGCATCTATCTGCATGTAATGTCATAAAAAGCTTGTACTGAACGTGCAAAATTCGACATTTCTTCTCTTCAACAGCAGCTACTGTCCTTGCGTTAATGCCACAGTGTTTTCCTTAACTGTGTGTGCACTTGAGAGAGGCGGTGTATGTATAAAGAACAATGTCTGTCCTGGTAGCCAGCTGCACTTAATTATAACACACGCTGAAGTAAAAAAGCACAGAACATGCCGTTCCAGACATTTGGCTATGTTCTTTTTCACTCATTTATTTTTCTCACTGTCTGTGCTGCCTGGCATTCTTCACACAATCTGGGCCTTCCCGGTGTGTACCTAATGCTCGCCTAGACTTCAGAAATCTCAAGATGATTAAAGAAGCTTTGCACTTTATCCTTAGCTTCCAAAGGGCATGCTTAATGGCTGCATCTTTAGTGGACAAATGTTACCATGATTCTTGCAGGACTTCAGATGACTGGATAATAGCGTAAAACGTGCCTCTGTCGTTGCTTTCTAAATATTAGCATTATTCTAATATTTACTGGGATCATGTGTCCTTTGAGAGTGAGTATATTTTCTCTTTCTGTGGTCATAATAGTAGATGCTGATTCCATGCTGTATATATTGGGAGACATTTAGAAATAAAAATTGGTGTGAATTAATGTTTGGGAGAATGTTTCAGCTAAAACAATGACTTGTTCTGCTTTATACTGACAGACAGGACCTCAAGTGTAGGCAGATCTGGAGATGAAAAATGTGCACATTTTGAGTTTGTTAACGTATCATCCTTTTTTTTTTCTTAAATATTAAGATGATAGTATAAACAGTATGATATTATATATGTACTCACATTTACATAAAAGCTAGAAATCACACAACTATCAGAAAGACATATCAAGTTCATTTCAACGCCAGTAGTTGCTTGTTTGTATCTTCAGAGGTTACATTTTATTGATATTAGTAACAAGAGAATCCTATTCTCCTGTCTCAAAATGAATAATTACATAATAATGAGTTATCCTTAAAACATAATGCGGTTATCGTTAAAACTGAATACAGGCTTGAATAAGATGCTTCAGTAAAGAAATTCTGACTCAAATTCTGAAGCATATGTTGATTTACTTGTTTGGCCTGGAAGTTTGGGGGTGGCTTTTTTTTAGGTCATTTTTAGGAATTAGTGTTCATTTTAATTTGAGTATATTTCTGCTTTGCATTTATGCCATATAAATTGAAGACAGCATGGAGAAATGGGACTCAAGTGGCAGTAATGGAGAACTATTGGAGAAGTTTTATTGGAGATGTTTGTTTGTGTAATCTGTTATTGAACCAGCATGGTTAGATTTATGCACTGTAGACTGATCCTTTATTTAGAAGCATTTTGAAGTGTTTAATGATACAGAATTTCTCTCCTACAGTGTCAAGCAAATAGGAAGAATGCAGAGCGCAGGCTTCTCCAATGCAATCACCCAGATTAGGAATGATTCCTTGTCTCATTTCTCCAGTGTGAACACTGCCATCCCAGCCAAGAGAATCACTTTCTACAAGAGTGGAGACACCCAGTTCGGTGGTATCACGATGCCCATTCATAAGCGAAGCTTCAAATGTTTTGATGCCTTGCTGGATGACCTTTCGCAGAAAATGCCTTTGCCATTTGGTGTGCGCACAATCACTACACCCAGAGGAACTCGCACTATTCAGAATCTGGACCAGTTACAGGACGGGGCCTGCTACCTCTGCTCTGATCGGCACTATGTTAAGCCAATCGATATGGAGGCTGCAGGGAAACGGCCTGCGATCTGGCACCACAGCTACCCACTTAACACCCCGAGAAAGCCTTCCCGACCTGACGAGCCACCTACGGGACATTCTGGCCATTACTACCATCGACAAACAAAGAGGATTGTGCTGGTGAAAAACAATGATCCTGCAGTGAGAAGGTCCATCATTTTGAGCAGGAAGAGGACTCGCAGCCTACGCGTCTTTATGGATGAGATTTCAGAACTCATGCAGTGCCATGTCAGGAAGCTCTACACTTTGGAAGGACGGAAGGTCAGGCAATATTTCTGCTCTTGAGCCACTCTGCTCTGGTACACTTCATGGAACATATGGAGGCAGTGTTGTAATCAAAAATTGCGATCTTTTTCAATTTGACTACAATATTATGAGATGTTCTACTAGTCAAAAAGTCATGATTTAGAGTTAAAATATAATTAGTTATGAAGTTATGTAATGTTTTTCTCACATTTAATTGACTATTATTTAGATTTTTATTGCATTTTTCCTGTTAAATATCAATATAGTCCATTTGGCTAAAGGGACTATATTTCAACTGAACCCAGATTATTGATGGTGCTCATAGAATAAAAGAAATAATAAAGTTTAAAAAAGTATATGTTATGTATAGCACCTGTGTGCTGACCTTATATTTGGACTCCCACAGATTGAGAGTATGCAGAGCCTGATGCAATGTCCCAGTGTGCTGGTGTGTGTGGGCCGAGAGCCCTTCAAGCCCCTACTCCTGGAGAATCTGAGAAAGAACTCAGACGAGAAGTTGCCTGGGATAGGCACGAGATCACACTCCAGCATCTACAGTGAGGGCCACGACAGCAAGAAAAACGGTACTGTCTGGGGCCATAAATTTGTAGTTTTTAGGAAAGAAGAACGTGTTCATTTATTTTAGGGGTTGTTCTATTTTTGGGGACCAAATGTTTCTATCAGGGATATGAAAATGAATAGCAAATTGTTTTGCTTCATGTGTTAATATGATTTACATGAATATATAAACTAAGAAATTATACGGAATCAGTAGACATCAGTAACAAGGGATGAGACAATTAACTGAGACAATGA
Organism: Chrysichthys thysi; assembly: GCA_030068315.1. Lineage (NCBI taxonomy): Eukaryota > Metazoa > Chordata > Actinopteri > Siluriformes > Claroteidae > Chrysichthys > Chrysichthys thysi. The sequence goes on from JAQLOM010000005.1 coordinate 8,568,053, forward strand.
ATTGTTAAACAAATGGTTCAGTATCATTTATCATCTTGCATTTACAGTGAACTTTGGACTTGAGACCAAGAAAAGTATCATTCATCCAAGGTCAGATTCGAGTAACAAATCTACAAGGTTCTCCCTATCATCAGAAAAATCTTACCCAAATGGATCAGGCATGACACCAGGGCAGCTGGGTGGTGTAACAAAGGAAGTTGTAATGAATGATGACGTTGAAAAAAGGGTTCTTGTCAACAAAGATGGCAGTCTGTCTGTAGAAATGAAAGTTCGGTTCCGCCTAATCAATGATGAAACTCTTCAGTGGTCCACTGAAATCAAGAAGTTGCCAACATCTGCAAATGAATGCAGTTCTTTACAGGAGGGAGAAGCTCAGTGTCTTCAAGGCAAAGTTGTATACTCTGAACCAGATTCCAACACTGAATGCGAGCCTGAGGAGGCTTGTTCACCAGCCGAATCCTACTGTCAAAATTGCTGCAACCATAGTCAAGGGTATGACATCTGGAAAAACCCCTTACACAAGGATGATGGAACCTGTGGAACCAGGAGTTCCTTAAATTTTGCTGGAACATCTGACAAAATTATGCACCAAAAGGCATCTGTGGAGAGTGTGTATACAATTTCCCGGTCCAGTGAGGAATATACTGAACATGTGGTAGAGACGGCATCTCGCGTCCAACAGACTATTGAGGGGGGGGACACAAGGATTGAGTATTGCTCAACAAGTCGTTGTTGCAGTCAGAGTGAGGTGTCCACCAGCACCACAAAGTGTAATATGCTCACTGACACAGATGATAGCAATACTGGGAAAATATGTCAACATAATAAGAATAGAAAAACAGATTATGCAGAATTTGATCATTTGAGCAAAGTCACAAAAGTAGCAGAACATTTGATTTCTGCTACAAGCAACTCCTCCCTCATCCAGGCATTCAGAAAGGATGAAGACAATGATTATGATGACCTCTCCCCAAGCATATCAAGGACATCTCAGTGGTGTTCTGAACAGGATAAACAATTTACATGTGTACACTGCAATGGGTGTAACCAGTCACAAAATTTACATTCATCCTCCATACCACCTAAAGTCTCCGGCTCTGCTGATGCAGGAAAATCCAAATTGTACAAAAGCATGTATGCGGCACCAGAAGTGCCCCCAGAGAGTCATGAAGACACTGATACTACAGACAGTGCCGGATCTTCAGTTTCAAAAGTGTCCTCAAGGTCTCACTGCTGCTGCTGCAGCCAGTGCAGAGAGGCAGCAACAAGCTTGGTGGAATCTAATCTGAAGACTGATTTGAAGGAAAGGGGTCAGAATTCAATGTCTGATGAGACCAAAGTGTCTAATAAATCACGAGCAAGAAAAGATTCCCCAAGGACAGAGATATCAGACAGCGGTGCTCAGAAAGCATGCAAGGAGGAAACAAAGAGTGGAAATAGATCTATGAGTGCCATGTCAACAAACACATGTTTCTCAGTAAAGTCCACAGTATGCCCTTGTTGTGGTGGATGTGGAAGATTAATATCAACAAATCCAGAAATTATTCACGATATACCAAGTCAGGTAGATGAGGATACTGAGGATGCTATTTCGAACATAGTTGAGAATATTGAACCCACTGAAAATAATAAAACAGAGATAGAGGTCAGGCCTGCTTGCTCCCAAAAGGCATCATTTGATTTATCAAATTGTTCTGCTGCGTCAAAACAATCCAACAAATCAAACCAGCCTGCATGTGAGAGGTCACCTGCTGCAGAAATCATTTCTGGAAATGCCGGCATGGAGGATGTAGAAGAAAGGAACAAAAGTGCTATGTCAGTGAGATCAACCGGATCAGCAAAGACAAATAATGACATACCAGATAAACTAACAACATTTGGACTAGAAAATCAAATTGCTGAGCAAACTGGGAATTTGCATATGGCCCAGGAAAATATAATGGAAACAGAGAATGTAACTCAAGATCCTGATATAGATAGTAAAGAAAGAATTCCTAGTGCAATGTCAAGTAAAACGCACTCGTCGAAAGATTCCGACAAGTCCCACAAATCAAACACATTTCACGACACTGCAACTGCCTCGCTATCAGTTTCTACAAGCCCCATTACAGACACTCCCCACGCAAAAATACATTCAGATAGGTCACCAACTTCACTGTCCAAGAGTGACAAAGTTTCAGTGAAATCAAATGCTTGCTCAGAGAGTGCTTTAGAGTCAGTGATGAATCCCACTGATATGTCTGCAGGGCAGGAAACTAGACAAACAACAAATGATGCAAAGTGTAGTGTACAGAATTTCTTACCAGTGCCCCCTCCATCACCAAAGTCACCAATTACAGTTGAAAATAATAATCAGGCTTTAAGTGTAAAATCTGTTAATTCTAAAGCATCTTCAAGATCAACAAGATCTAACAAACATCGCTGTTCTTCAAGTAGATGTGTTCAAAGACTAGCAAATAGTCCCTCAGGAAAATCCAAATCTCCAGCTTCACGTGGCGTATTGGAGGAACCATTAAGTCCAACATCAACAGCTTCTATGTCTCTTGGACTTGGTGCAGAAGAGAGGTCTGAGGACCTCAGTGAACAACCCATGAGCGACATAGTTCAAATCTTCGATGAGCCTAGATGTTTGTCAGAGAAATGTAACTCTGAGTCCTCTGCCTTAGATCATGCTATTGACAATTCAGCAATAACAGAAACCAGAGAGAGGGTCAAAACAGCTGTGTCTATGAGATCGACAGTTTCAGATAACTCAAATTTATCTAATCTTATGCAAGACTCATGCAAGAATCCCGAAGTTATTTCAGGAGCTGAATTTGAAAGCGTCATAACCCAATCAAAGACAGAAAACAAAGTAGATGTCCAGAATGATGGTGAACCTAGAGTGCCATCTTCACTGTCAGAGAAATCACAACAGAACTCACCCCGCAGAAAAAAAACCTCAGCTGTAAAGAGGCATATGCATGGTACTCAAGCAATCAATAAAAATAAACATAAGGGTGAAACAAACAAAGCTTTAACCATATCTTCAAAATCTAGTCAAAATAAAATAACCACAAGGAAGGCTACCGCCCAAGGAGCTGCTACATCTACGGATCAATGTAATACAAAGAGCAAAAAAAGATCCCCCTCAAACCTGGAAATTAAAGAAGGCAAGAAAACTGATTCAAACAGTGTTGCGAGTGCCATTTCTTCAAAAACATCCAAATCGTACAAGAAACCTCCACCCAGGAATAAATGTGTCACTGAGTCTGAAATTTCACAAAACGGCACCACTCCACATTCTAAAGGTGATGATGTTTTGCCTCACAGTCCAGATCTATTAAGGGAAAAGGATGTGGGTGCAAAATCAGACAGTAGAGTATCAAGATCAAACTCATCTGTCCTTGAAGAGATGCAGCATATTGACAGTAACTGTAAAAATAGCAATGGCTTCGATCTAAGGAAAATTAGCACGATATCACGGAACAAAACTGAGGATCGTGGTGAGGAACCACTGATGCCATCTTGTTTACCCAATGCATCTCCTGCAGATGTTATAAATGACTGGCTTAAAAATATACCAACTGATGGTCCTATGTATGAAATGGAGGATGAATTCAGTGAGCAACATCATGAAACTCTTCTTCACATGCCTGCCGTGAATGAAGAACATTTTCAAAATGAAATTGGAGACCAGTCTGAAAAGCCAAAGAAAATGGAAGACTCTCAAGAAATAGATGGGCCTGAAGGTGCAGGCCGTGTTACGGAAGATAAAAATACCATCTGTGATGCAAAGCTGGCATGTAGTGAGACATTTCAAACTATTGCAGCCAACAGTGACTTCAGTCATCTCAGACCAATGTTAACCAAGAGAGATAGTTTAACAAATAATTGCCAGCCCTCGATTCAGGTCATGAAGGTCCTCTTAAGCTCAAAATTCGACAGATGCAATAGTTTGCCTGAAGTTTCACCAACATATGGGAGAAAATTAAGCACATCAGCCAAAGGACTACTGGACTGCCTTGCTAATTTACAAATGATTGACCCGGATCCAAAGATATACGACAAATACAGTGAAATAATAAGCACTCTTCAGTCATTGTGGATTAACAGGCCTCCTGAAGCTGTGCAAGATGGGCATAAAATAAAAGTTCATTCAGCAGAAGATGAGTTTAACCCAAGGTCTTCATCAGGGGTAGATTTAAGCAGTGGTTCAATAGGATCTGGCAAAGGAAGCATCAGTGGTGGGCTTGAAAAATCAGAAACAGTACAAAGTAGAACAACACTAATAGCTGAAGAGAAGGCCTGCCAACAGATACAAGGAGATGCTGTTATGGGGGGTGGATGTGGCTCTTTATCTGGTGCACCAGAAAACATAAATACTTCACTTGTTTCTTCAGATCCTATAACACCAGACATTGCTGAGAGGGTCCAATCCAGTCCTGAACATGAAAAATTCAAAGAGAAAGCACAAAAAGGTGAAGGCCTTAAAGCAACAGATGATGTTCTTAAGACTAATAAACATATAAAATATATTACTGAAATAGCTTCAACATTCTCCGCAAGGACCGCTGAGAATAACAGAAATGTTATATCGCTGGCTGATAAAGAAACAAGTCCACCAGAAAATAACCCCTCAAGAACACCACCATCAGACCACAAAGGTCAATTAACTAAGAGAATTTCACAAGACCCAGATCCAGTATGGGTTTTGAGCTTGCTAAAGAAACTGGAAAAGCAATTTATGTCTCACTATGCAAATGCAATAGCAGAGTTCAAAGTAAAGTGGGATTTAAATGACAATGAGGTGCTTGATATAATGATCAGTGAACTGAAAGAAGAGGTCCATAAAAGGATTCAGTCGACTATAAATCGAGAGCTCCAGAAAATCCAAAGTCGCGCTGGGAAAACACCACGCCCACCAATAAACATGCGTTCCAGAGATTCTTCTGTCCAAACTGAGCAGCGCCGAAGACGTCTTAAAGTGATGCAGAATAAACTTATTGATGCTTCAGGGAGCGAAGACGTAAACACTGCTTCAGGTACAGAATTCAGTGACCAACGCAGTGAGGATGAATACTGTCCATGTGACACGTGTGTGAAAAGGAAGATGGCATCTAGAGTTGTCCAGTGTGCTGAAGCTTTGCGCACGGCTCCAGTTGTTAAGGATTTTGATCTTAGGAAAATCTTGCAAACAAAGATGGATGCCCCTGTTACTATGCCAGTTCAGTCTAAGATGGATGAACAAAAAGATCAGATTGAGGATCCTGAGGGTTGTAGGGCGAATATAGGGCTAACAGATGAAGGATGGAAGACAGTGAAGGAAGGACCATCAGATGATGAAGATGATGGGCAGCCAGCAGAAGAGAATATGTTTGATAATAATGTTGACAGTGCAGATGATGAAAGACATAAAGTGGGAGAGGATTTCAATGACAAGAGCACAGACGAGAAGGAAGAGGAACTAATCCAACGAGAGGATGAAGAGGCCGAAGAGGCAACTGAGGGAGACACAAAAGCAGATGAAGGGGTAGCAATGGAAAAAGATCCACCTGATGAAGTAGCTTTTGTCGAAAGAAAAGAAACAGAAAGCAGTGAAACTGAAGAGGGACAAGAGAATCCATTGGAGGAAAAAGAATCAAATGATGAAAGAGCTGAAGAGGAGGTGTCTGAAGGGGAAACGAACAAAGAGAGTGAAACTGGGCGTGCTGAAGAAGAAATAAGAGACGAGATTGAAGAGAAGGCAGAGATAGCAGAAGAGAGTGAAGAAACAGAAAAAAGAACAGGAGAGGAAACACAATCAGCCAAAGAAGGCAAAACATCCGGGGGTGAATCAGGAGAAGCTGAGAATAGTAATGTGACAAGTGAGGAGCGAACACAAGATGATGCGGCTGCTGCTGCAGCTGAACCTAAGCCTGGAAAGAATGAAAGAGCTAAAATCATAGAAGGTGAGATAACAGAGGAGGATGCTCAGAGGAAAGCCAAGATGTCCACTGAAAATAGTGCAGAGGAAAATCTGAGTGAATCTACTGAGGCAGAAAATGAGGCTGAAAAGGAGTCACATGAGAACCGGGGTAAGACATTTATTCAGAAACCAACCAAAAAGAAAGATAGTATATCTGTAGCGATACAGCTGGTCTCTGAGGATGAGGATGGTGACCAGGAAGACATGGATGAAAGTGGAACTGATGAAAAACATCAAACTGACATGAGAGCAGAGAGCACGGAGAACCAAGCAGAAGGTTCTGATCATCTGAGTCAAATCTGTGGTGACGATTCGGACTGTAAACTTATTACACAGATAACAAAGACATCAGTTGAATCCCAAACAGGATCGTTGGAATACACAAAGGATGTGACCGTGAAAGAAAAGCTTCGGGATATTCAGAGCTGTATGGAAAGCTTAAATGATCAAGATTCATAGTTATTTATGGAATGGTTGGATAAATTATGAGGACACCACATAAGTGTTTCACCTGAGAAAATAAAACAGTAAGGGCCACTAAACAAAGAAGGTCTAGAAAAATCTAGGTTAAAGTGGATGAACTAGACTTTTCATCTCTCACTTGACTTTAATTTATGCACTTCATTTTTTAAGGATATTTCTACATGGTGGCAACTGATTTGAGATATCAGCTACTGACATGAAATCAGACCTGAAAAGGAAAATAACTACTATAATAGCGATATCCTTCTATTTGAATACATATAATCTTATCTTATTAATTTTATGTGTATAGTTGTACAGTGTGCAGTCAGGAGTTATTATGACTGAAACACTTAAAAGGAAGTGTTTTTAACAAGAAACATACAAATAATTTAAAGCAGACACAACTAGAAATACCAATTATTGTATTGTATATTTTATAGCATAGAATGCACATATAGACATAAATTTACAAATACAGACTTCATTACAGTACATAGTTTACTGACAAATGTTTTTCTGTCCCCTTTTTATCAGCGTGTTCAAAACCTTTAAAATGTTTAAATATGTATTCACTTGTTAGTGTGCAAAATGCAATTTCATTCAATAATCAGATGAGCTATATAATGATAAACTGTACATATATGTGATTATGGTTGTTGTTATTGTTGATGATGATGTTACACAGTAATGACAATAAGAACCAATGAAGGAATTTGACAGACACTCTACACTGAGAAGTTGAGAGTACAAAAGAAAATCACTAATATGTGTTATTTGATGATTTGTGTTTTAATTGTGGACCCAATTTTCTGATGCTGCTTCATGGTTAGCTTGGTACTACAATTTACCTCCTTAAGCCTCTTTTAATGTATGGTACTTAAGGCATTTGGGCAATATTTGTAGAATATTGTAACTATATTGGATGTTTAATAAAATATCAGATTTGGGGGAAAAAATAACTTTGCTGTAAACCTTACACTGAAGTGACTGTAGATACACAGAATGCTCAGCTATATATATATATTTATGGGTTATTTAAAGCTTTTGATGATGTTTTGTTATATTAGCATCTGGAATGTTTGGGTCCAACCCCCCAAAACTCTTTACTGGGTTCAACCACTGACCATATAAAAACTGGACAGTACATCATCACTAAAAAATGAAGCCACCATTGGTCTAGCTCCCCTGCTGGCTGACTGCAGTACAGTTTTTAGTGCCACCCATACCAATGTGTTTTAATTACAAAACAGCCTATTTTCCATGTTGCTTTCATGGCTAAACTGTCCTTCTATCTACAGGGTCTAATTCAAAATGTTAGTTTTCCTTATGCTGATATCCACACATTTTTTTTTTTTTAATTTCTCTCAGAAATTAGTTTTAAAAGGGTTATTTTCCTATAAAGTAAGCCAGCATGGCTACACTTGAGTGGCAGTCTTGGCCAGAAGAGACTGGTTAACTATGCCATACAATTTACCATCATATACCTACTTATTTGAACTTTTCTTGTCCCATGCACAAATACAATCTGTTAGCCATTTCTATTTGAAAGGTTGGAAACGTCGAAAATGTTAGCTAGCCATATAGCAATCACCCTAGCTACCAAGACATATAGCCTCTCATCTCTAGTTTGTAAACTTAAAAAGGAGATAGTCCCTACTGTGCAGACTCTGGCAGCAAATCTTTGGCTTCATTTCCATAGAATGGGCATGAACAAGGAGAGTGCTTATGATTTTTTTATACAGTCGATGGGTTCAAGAGCGAAAAATTGTACCTGAGCCATAATAATCCCATCACCTATACAGAATGAGTATCTTTAGATGGAAGAAAGGATTGTGCTAACCTGCATCATTCAGCCTGGAAGAGGTATTATCTACCTGTCTAAAGATAAAAGCTGTACACAGATTGATACAACTAAAGGATCTATGTTTATTTAAGCAGTTTATTCATGAGGGCCATTTTGCATAAATGCATAGCAGTAGATGTTCAAAGTATCATGAAATATTAGCCATAGACTTGACTTGATTTTAGAAATTGAGTATATAGGTTTGTGGACATAATCAATAAAAAGTTTTTCGGTGTTTTTTTGCTTATTGATAAATAAAACAGATATCATTTCAGATGTATCAGCTTTTTCGGTGTGAACACAGCCAAAATGTTGATTTAAATGGAAATTCAAGACAAAAGCACATCTTGCATTTTTTTTTGGCTTTTGTTTTAAAGACAATGCTGCAGGTGTAAAAAGACTCTCTATAAATACATTAGCATCACAAGAGCTAATGGCAATACAGCAGCATTTTGTGTGAGTTATTTATAGGGTTTTTATCTAATTGTATATATCATATGTTTGAGTCAGTAGCTTATTCCAGGCAATAGGAAAATAACAAGCCATGGAGCAAGAGTCCAGAATGTATCAGTTTTAATATCTGCATGAGTAAGGTTCTAATCAGGCACCACAATGGGTTCTGGGATCAGAGCAATTAACCTTTCCTGAAGCTCCATGAATGTGGGTCTTTCATCAGGGTTGGAATGCCAACACAGCAACATGATATCATACAATGTTTCAGGACAGTCTGCTGGTCGAGCCATCCTGTAAGCCCCCTGAATGGCCTGAATACAAGTTGCTTTGTCGTGGTCTGAAAAACGTTGCAGGGGGATAACATGATCAATAATTCTAACTGCATAGTCCTTAATGCATTTTAATGCTTTGTTTTTTGTTTACCTGGGTACGGATCATTTCCATATGTGGCAATTTCAGTCAAGAGGATCCCGAAAGACCAGACATCGCACTTTTTAGTGTAGTCCTTTCCAGCAAAGATCTCAGGTGCCATCCATTTTACTGGAACTTTAACTATCATTCAGAGAACATTTACCGGTACATTTATGCTTTCTTCAGTCTTTGATCAAGTATGATCAAGTAAATTTTTCTCACCTATGGCTTACCTGAAGATGAATGCTGATCTTGGGAGAAAGTAAACTGAGCTAGTCCAAAATCTGCTACCTTGCAGGACAACATTTCAGTAAGTAGAATGTTATCAGCTCTCAAGTCTCTGTGAATTATGTTCTTACTCTCCAAGTATGCCATCCCTTCTGTAATCTTACCACATGGGTGAAAAATGAAGAAATAGTAAACCTTAGAGTTATAACTTAATTTCTTTAAATAAAAAAAAACAACCCAAAAGGTTTGATGTAACTAAATGGATATTTCCTTTGTGAACGTAATGTCTCTTTAAAAATCTTATAGACTGAATTATGATCCGTATGAATCAATATACCTGCGCAGCAAAGTCCACCATGAGGGTAAACTCAATATCTCTCAACTCTTTGTGGTCTAAAACACAGTGAAATGGATATTAACAATGTTTATGCACATCTCGAGTTTGGTTCAATGAAATTAACAGCATGAGCGCATTATTACACTTACTGATAAGGTAATTCTTCAAGCTTCCATTTTTCATGAGCTCTGTGATAATACAGAAAGGCTCATCAACAGTACACACAGCGTACAGCCTGATCAGGTTCTTATGCTGAAGCTTCTTCATGATCTCTATTTCTGTTTGAATATCCGGGCTGATGACTGTGAGAAAGGTGCAAAGTGACTAACATGACATACGATAATGAAGTGCTTCAGGTGTAAAATAGATACATCCCAAACACACCCTTTTTTGGATGGAAATGAAAATTGTAACATGTCAGTGATAACTATATTATCAGGTTACCTCGAAACTCTTTGATAGCCACCTCTACCATATTGTTCCACACCCCGTGCCACACTTCTCCAAATTCCCCACTGCCAAGTTTCTTCACTTTGGTCAGAGAACTTCGGTCGATTTCCCATTGTTCCTCATGTGACAGGCTGGGGAGGGATGGCTTGTCCAGCTAAAAGTAACAGTGCATTGCAGAACATTTACTCAATTAAACGAGAAACACAACACTTCATAGTATTGGAATACATACCATAATACAAGGGAGGTTAAGGCGTGCACAAAGTCCATCCTGATGCTTGGAATATGATTCTACTAACTCAGGAAGTGTCTGAAATATTTTCCAGTCAACGAGATAAAAATGTTTATCAGATTCGCTTTCCCTAATTCTGTAATGCCTTGCATATGGGCCAGTCTTTACTGAAAATAAGGCAAAAAAAGGTTTTTTTTTAAGTTGTAACTTTCATATATTTAAGTTTACTTTCATTAATTTCTTGAGATTGTCGGAAACTGTGATTACCTGAAAGGTAGAAGCAATTATTCTCTGTACTTCTCCACACAAGAAACGCACCCTCACCGTTTTCTGGTCTCAGCAGACATCTTTTCGCCTCAGTGCGCCTTGTGATGTTTTCAAAATACCATCTGTAAAAAAAAAAAAAGATTATATTTTGGCCCTAGTTACTGTATATTATCTTTACTCGTAGACTTTCCCTAACACACAAAACACAACTTAGGAGCTCCACATGCAGGAGGACAACAATGGGACTCAAGAAATCAGAGCGGTGCCTATGTATTCTCCATTAAACTTTGAGGGATTTTTACACGTATTCTGTCTTTGTACTTAACTACGGAGAAAATAGCAACAGAATTCATAGCTGTAACATGAGTCAGTACAAGGAAATTACAAGTGCCTGCTGCACTCCATTCCAAGCTTTTAGCAAGAATGTTAGCAAGAGCATTGTAGAAAGTTTCACAAATACAGCTGATCTAAATCGTACTATAGAGAATAAGTCATTATGTAAGTTATGTAGATTTTTTTTTGTTGCTCACGTCGATGTAAATACTCACGGTTGTGCCTCCAAACTATCCACCGGTTTGACAAACTCCCTTGGCACATAGACCTGTTCTTCAATAAACCCTTTCTTGTCACACTTCAAAGTGAGTCTCTTTGCAAACACCCAGTGTTCTCCTTCCTCAATCACCTCCAAGATATCACCTTTCCTGAGCTTCTGATCACTCAGGGAATTAGAGTGGTATTCGCAGATCGATTTGTACACTCGTTTGTTGATACCTTCTTCCTTTTTCTTTGAACACAGCGAACAGCAACGCTCACAGGAACAGGCACAGTTGCCCATCTTTACCTACTGTATCTGAGGACACCATCCCTGCTGCTGTAAAATGTAGACTGATAGGTCAAGTGTGTCTGAAGACAGCATTATAGTAGCAGCAAAACTGGTTTGTTTAGGTACTGAAGTAAAGGAAACTAATCTTTATAAGTGCACATGGCTAAAATTCCCCAGATTATATCTAGGTTTTGTTAGCAAATTAGCCTGTTGCAGGTGGAAAGAGTTTCCACTGACAATTACATTTAATTACTTTAAAATCATTCTGTTAATTACACAACATACAGTCCTGATAAAAAGTAAACATTATTATTGCACAATTCACTATTCCTTTTAATCTTCCACTATCCCTTTATTACACAATGAACATGCTTGTTTGTTTCTGTGGGCTTTTCTCTCTTTTTTTTTCTTTTTGCAAAGGTGTCTTTATTGATTTTTATAGTTAAGGTCACAATTCTGGATATAGGCACCATATATTGTGGATCAGGCAGAGAGGTTTCCGATGAAATTTAGACAAATCAAGAGCTGGAAATCAATGGTAAAATGATTAGTTAGTGTTGTTGATTGCTGTCACATGTTCTGTATTTAAATGGGAGAAAAAACGATCAGGATGGCATTCCTCTTAGGAACAGTGATTAAGGGTTGCTCCTTTTTGGTATGAAACTTGTTTGATTGTAATTTTTTCAAATAACATAAATGTAATTTGACTTCACACAGTTGAAAGTCCCTTTAGGAACCAATTGGGAATCGAGTAGCCGGTTGCTGCATTCTTAAGGGCTCCCATATTAAAGCAACGTCTGGCAGGCAGCCACTGCATCCCGAATCACAGAATAAGCATCCAGGTAGGACTTGGCCTCAGCGATGGTGCATCCAGACTGTAGCATCACCAATGCAATGGGAACAACCTATCATAACAACAAATTCACAACATAGACAAGACAGCCCTTTGAACATATATATATATATATGTGTGTGTGTGTGTGTGTGTATGTATATATATATACTCAGCAAAAAAAGAAACGCCCCTTTTTCAGGACTGTGTATTTCAACAATAATGTTGTAAAAATC
>JAQLOM010000005.1:8620284-8633266 GCA_030068315.1 Chrysichthys thysi
AGTGCGCACACACACACACACACACACACACACACACACACACACACACACACACACACACACACACACAAGCAATGTAGTGCAGCTTTTTAGACATAAAAAATGTTACATTCTGATTGCCTGTTACTGAAATATACAGAATAGAAATGTTAATGAAAAACAAATATAACTCCTAAGCCAACCACTATATTTTAAGATGCTTAATCTTAATCTGCATTTACAAAAGTAATAGAAGCATACCTTTCCCTAACAATGCTGTGTTTAACTGAGGCTGTTCAGCAGCTTATTCCATTTCAAAAGTTGCTCCAACTAAATAGGCATTTATCATCATTTGCATAATTTGCTTAACTATGCTAAATCTCATTGCCATGTTGCAATTTAGGAAAGTTAATTGGTTTAGATACAGTCACCGTTCCAGTCTATTTATAAGCTATCTTCTCTAATGAGTCTTCAGTAATGCATCTGTCCTACTGTATTAAGTGTGACACTTCACAATGCAGTAATTTTAGACCTGTACAAAAACAACCCACTTTATACTTTTATGCCCTGACCTGACCATCACTGAAGGCATCAGAGGAAACAATAAAACCCTCAGTCAATCAAACTATGTGTTCAGCCTGGGTTTTCTAACTCATCTACCTTGTCTGTGTAAAAGCGAGCACTGAAATGCAGACTTCTGTACCTTTTTAAAAGTAAATCTTTTTTTAACATACATAGGGAATTCTATCGAACAAAGAGAGAGAGAAAAAACATCTCAACAATAAGAACAATAAGAACTGAGGCAAATGATCAGCTGATGCCTTTATTTCTGTATGTATTTCAGTGTTTTCATCTGTCTTCTTGTTTATATATGAAAGCAGGACAGTAAGTTCATCCATTGATAACTTGTTAAAATAATAATATAGAATGATTACAGTCAGTCATATACTGCATACAGCTCCAAGGCATAAAGCAATTGGTAGCCATGAGGGGACATGTGAAATATAGAGTAAAGGCTATGAGAGATACCCAATACTGCAAAACAAATAAATGATAATTGCCTTGCCAGCGAACATAATTTAGTTCTTTGTGAAAAATCAATTCTATGTACAGTGGTTGGCAGGATTGTTGGAGTGTCTGCTCTTTAGTCCTGACACTGACAACACTAACTTGATTTAATTATTTTAAAAATGGCAATAACTGTTGAATTTCAACTACATTGAAAGCCCTAGATTAAAGTTTAATTAGTTTTATGCTTAGCATACCCTCAGTGGCAATGGGAAAAAATGATACTAATGGTTTATAGACATACATATTATTTTGTCAATAAAATGTTGCATTTTGATTTCTGTAAAGGGGCAGTGGTTTCTCTTACAGCACATTTATATATAACACAAAGAGGGAACATATGAAGAGAATGATGTTGATATTGCTCTTTATTCTTAGCCGAATTTGATCCTAAGCAGAATTAATTCAGAGTAGCCTAAATAATATCTAATTCGTAAGATTCAATGATGTGGTATTAAAAATTTAACTGGATGCAAACCTGTAAATTGTACCCTTTACAATATGTATAAGCCCTCATTTGAGAATATTAAAACATCAAGGCCAATTCTTTTGCATTTGCAATACACCAAAGCTATTTGGGTTTGTGATCAAAAGATGAATATGAGACAATAGATATTTATATGCAGATGTGTTAAACAACTAAGAGCATGGCACCTTTGATGACAGACCACCCAATTATTTTTGGTGAACAAAAGAACGGGAACAGAAATATTTTATAGCTTTATAGAGTTAGATGGAGACAGATGATTCGCTGTGGCGACCCCTGAAGGCAACAGCCGAAAGTAGGAGTGGTAGATACTATATAGCTATGTGCAGACTGGTGAATAAATGGGCATAGGACATGTAAAATGTAAATACTTTTCATATTATACAAACTTAATGAGGTAAGTATGAGTATTTTAATTCTTAAACCACAGAATTGCATTTTCTCTCCATGAATCAGTAACAATACTGAAAGTAACCATGATTGTACTAAAGGGAAGTAAATCTTCCAACTCAAGCCATGTGCTTTGAGGTGTTAAACTGTGTCCATTTTTCAAGAGAGACTAGTGCTTCCTTTGGCCCTTTTCTACTTCTCCTCCCTTGATTAAAAGGGGCAGGCTCAGGTCACACTAATCAACGTCCCTTAACAAAGAGACCTGCACTGTATTCTTAGGGGCTGGTTTCCATGACTGTCTAATCAAAGCTACGCCTAAGGAAATGACAGCTAGTGTCTCATTTCCAATCCTGATAACAGGGGAAGCTTTGAATGGTTTGATTATTGGCTATGAGCTGAAGCTGGAACAGGAGTAATAGTTTTGAGTTTATCAGGAACGGGAGATGTGCGCCTTCCCGAAGGACTTCAGTGTACACAAAGATGAAGATGCCATTTATTACAAATGCACAGTGGTTTACTGTTTTGTTGTTTACAAAGCTTTTAATAAAGAATGTTCAGTAGAGCACTAATGCAAATTTTAAGAACATAATATGTTATCAAATATTCAAGGCATAGCATAGTAAAAAGCATTTTTGAAGGTATCCAGCCTCTAAGCTTGCACTCTTGGGCAAAGATTTTACAATAACCTTACAGCTTTGGAAAGAAAGGAACAGAGTTTTTCTGGTGCAGCTCTTTCAGCCAGGAGATCAGAATTTTGTTGGTCTCACTAGGTCTAATGAGAAAAAAAACAACAGCTATAATAATAATAATAATAATAATAATAATAATAATAATAATAATAGTAGTAGTAGTAGTAGTAGTAGTAGTGGTATCCAAGATAAAACAACTCATTCTGATCGTTACAAATGGGTAAATCTGTTTCTTTGAACACAGGTTAGAGCTACAGATTTGTCTTGGTAACAATTTAACACCAGTTGTTAATAACAACCAAAATTATATTAAACTGACAACAATCTGAGGCCTGAACTCACTATCAGCTTGCACAAACCTCTCTGTACTGACAAAAATGCAGCTAATTTAGCAGGATACCTCAAAATCATGTACCGTGCTCATATCAAATTTGGTGTCAGTACAGAAATGCTTTGCAAACGCATGCATGTTCTCACATCCTGACTGGCATCTGTTCATTTAATTACAGATTATAATACCCTGTAAAGTGTTCAGTAAACTGCAATGTTTTACATATTGTACTAGTTAACTCTGAAGATGTGAAGCTTAATGGTTCTCGGCAACTTTTTTTGGTTGGTTTGAGCCAAATAATCTGTAGCAGCAAGAGTTTTCTCTCTATGTCTCACTGTGCAGAAGAACCATTGAGGCTGATCTGGCTCATCTCACTTGACTGGTAAAAGGACCTATGAACCAAGTTTCTAAATTTCCATTAAAAAAGGGTTTCAGAACCTTGATCGGACCCTTACCAATAATTTAAAAAGAAAAAAATAATTCAGCTAATAAGAACGGATCCCTCAATCACCTACCCTGATAATGACCACATTTTCAATTACATTCAGCTGCCTAAATTAAAACCAAAAGTTTTTTTTTTTTTTTTACAATAATACAAATAAGTAAAAATACATATAAAGCTACTTTTAAAAATTAAGACGATTTTTATTTGTTTAAATTTTATTTGATTGCTACCTCTTCTAAACTCATGATGTTGCTAGTTATGTATGATTCTCTGAACAATGTAATAATCGTTGACACAATCATTGCAATGAATACAGCTGACATACACTCATTTTTCTGGGAACCTTTTTCTGAAACTGCACAGCTTATGCTCTTTCTGACATCCTCAGCATACAAAAAGAGATGTTTTTTTATGAACTGATTAAACCCTCTCAAGTCTAGAGCAAACTCTGCGCTGTACAGGATTGTTTTTCTCTTATATTGATTTGCCATCCAGTGGAATGCCCTCGTCCATTATGTGTTCTGGCAGAGTCGTTATCCTATAGGTTTTCTTACTTTAGGTTGGAATTTGTAAATGAATATTTTGATTTTTCATGTATTTGATGTTCATAACATATTTATTATTATATATTATAATTTTAATATATTAATGTTGTTCTCTTTATAACCTTTTGAAGCCAATTATGTGAGGATTGTCTCTTATGTGCAAAGGCTCTATACAGAACGCATTCCAGTTTGGTTTTATATTATGAAACTGATTCATTATTAGGGATAGGCATATATCTATACATTTCTATATATTTAAACATATGCACTTGTGGATATGTTTATGGTTAATTAGTCTTTAATTGGACATTATGTATTGTAAAGCTGCTTTGTGACAATGT
The DNA here is from genome assembly GCA_030068315.1 of Chrysichthys thysi. Lineage (NCBI taxonomy): Eukaryota > Metazoa > Chordata > Actinopteri > Siluriformes > Claroteidae > Chrysichthys > Chrysichthys thysi. Next base: position 8,624,560 of record JAQLOM010000005.1, read on the forward strand.
TCTGTTGTTAAAAGTGCTATACAAATAAAATTGAATTGAATATTACAATGCTCACTTAGGGGAAAAAAAGGGAGAATTGAAACACTGCAGTCATTCTGAGAAAGGAAGCAAGTTGCATACAGCCCCTTCTTTTGAACTGAAGTCTACCTCTTTGCTCTATTCTTTCTTGGGAAAGAACAAATGTATTATCTGATATTTACAAGCCTGCAAGGCCTTCTTCATTTGGTTCAGCTGGTTGGTCATTATCAGTCTGGAAGAATCTCCATGATGTGGCTGCACACATCTGATAAGACACGTAGGGATGACTGGTCATTGGAATATAATCTGGGTTCTGTTGAAGGACCCGATCCTCTGCCATGTACACTCTCAGCTTATGAATCATTGGTTTTAGCTGAGCTGTACACTTACTTGTCACTGGACATAGGCTCTTGCAGCTAGTGAGCTGCTTAAACTGCAAGGCTTGAGTCCGATTTATCTATAAACTGACTGTCAGTCAGTGCAGAGGATGTCCTAATCAGACCCTGTTCTGAGAAATAGTGTAAAGACAAGTACTCAGTAGAGCATTGTCTTGAGAAATTACTTTCTTTATATATTGAAATAACCACAGCAATGTTTTTAACCTTGGTGATTGTAGCCTCTGTCACAGTCTATCTTTCATGTTCCTTTAAAAATAAATCAACTGATCCAGCTATGAACCCATTTTAGCCAAATTAATGAATATTAACATAAGTGTACTTTCAAATATTTCTTGTTAAAATAAACAGACCTGAAATAACCATAAGCAATGGTATAGTGAACACAAGACGAGAAGCTTCAACAATGCACTGTGTGAATCTTAAATAAAAACCCTGTCAAAATAAGCTTGTGAAAAAGCCTCAACAAATACTGGAGCAGAATATTATAACAGCAATGTGAAACAATTTACCTCTCCATCTGGGTCCAGTGCCCACAGTTTTCAAGATGAGCCCTTGATAAATTGGGAATCTTTCAATTCAACAGAAAAACAAAACTATTTAAGACACTGAATTAGCTCCGAATAAAGATTTGCACTGTGTTCCATTATGTTCATTGAGTTGTATATAAAATAATTAAAAAGTCATCAACAATTAAAAATTGAGATGGTTGTCTTACCATTTTCTCCATTCCAGTGGAGAAACTGGGCAGAAGCACCTTGTCCTTCCCTGCAGTCACCATCAAAGCTGGCATCAGGATCTATATGATAGAACACAACTTTGTGATGGACTGGATATAAACATCGTCATGAAGCAAACATAATATTTTTTTATTCCAGAAACATCATCAGAATGGTCACTGCACAGCAAGACTCAAGTGAGGTCAGCCTCTGCATGAAGTGATGTGTTTATCAGAAAGGTAGCCTGCGAGTAGTAGAGCACTTCATCGCAGGCCTCTCAGGAGCAGATGTTGGGGAATAGACAGCGCAGGCCATCTGCTGTGTCCAATGTGTATGGTTGTGCTTGCTGCCATATAAGTTTGCAGAGGAGCAGAAGAGTGGAATGTTTTTGACAGTGTGGTGTTGCCTGGCATAAAGCTGGAACACAGCTACAGGAACTGGCACACATTTACCTTGCCCCTTGGCCTCGAACACATCCAGCGCCAGTTCCTCTCTACGTTCCGATACAAATTCAGAGGCCCCCTTGAACAAAAACATTCTCTCAGTACAAACATAGAAACTTAAATGATGAAATGTGTGTATGCATGAGTTAAACTGGCAATTACAAGGTCACAAAAAGAACAACTACAAGACAACCTATTCTTTTTTGATGTATTCACAAAATGTATGAGTAATCCTTTGCTTTTTTTTTTTTTATAAAGGCAATGTCTAATACAAAATCTACATCGCTCCCGACTCTGTGTACCTGAAGCCACCCTTGCTGTATTGCTGGACGTAGTACTGCAGCTCTGCTTCAGTCAAAATAGCACTTCTGGGAGGGTCTTCTGGCAATCCAACAAACAGACCACCTAAGGGGAAACAACAATTAAAAGAGATCACTTAATGCTTAATAAGTAACTGTAACCAGCACTAAGTTTATACTACGATATTCCAAAATGACAAGTGCCGAGAATCCATTTAAAGCATTTCATAATTCGCTTAGATATACAAGGAGAATCAAAAAATAAAGACAATTTTTTAAATTACGTGATAACCAGAACACAGAGAAGCTAGCGAAATGCAACATACTCGTATATTGCATGTTGGATAGTTTGACCACAGTGTCAATAGTTTGAGCACAGTGCAGCACTCAGCCTTTTGTCAAGTGGCGGCCACGAGAGTAGAAACACGGACGCTTTATTACGAGATTGCACAATCAAATGACATGCTATTTTGCACTTTCTTTTTGCACAAGGAGCAAAACCTGTGGAAATTCACCATCGGCTGTTGACTCACTATGGACATAGCACCATGAATCAACAAAAGGTTTATGAGTGGGTAGAGCGCTTAAAGCAAGCAGGAAGAACAGGTCATTCTGGTTGCATTGATAGATTGGATGCCTTGATTAGAGAAGTCCAATGCATAATGCTGTCCCAACTGGCTGCACATTTGGATATCAGCTATTGCTCTGCGTTTGCCATAATAGGCAAAGCACAGTGGGCAGACAGTGAAGAGTGCAAATTACTGTGCATTTTGCTGAAAAATGAACCTGAACCTACACCATGCTGCAGCATGCGGCAGCAGCAGTAGAGACAGTGCAACAGCTTGGGTTTTGAACGTCTTTCACATCCTCCTTACAGCCCAGATCTGGTGCCAAGCAATTATCACATATTCAGTTCACTGAAGGAGGGGCTGCGTGGTCACAGATTTACCCCTTATGATGAAGTAAAGGAAGTGGTGCTCACCTGACTTCAGGAACAGCTGAAAAACCTCTCTGCTGGCGTACAGAAGCTAGTTGAACGATACAACAAATGTGTTGCCTTGCATGGGGACTATGTGAAAAAGTGATATGTTCAGTTTCTTACCCTTACTTCTATTAAAGCCATTAAATGTATTTTGCTTTTACTTTTGGATTCTCCCTCATATTTCCTGAAGCACTAAACGTATTCTCAAAACTCCAAATTCAGTAAAAGTATTTCTCATAAAACCGTGCCACATTTTACACTTAACCCTGGAAGACCCAGACCACCTTATAATAGGAAAAATAACTTCACTGGCTAAAATGATGATACAGACTCAGTGAACCGGTGTTTTTTTTAACCCTTCCTACTACATGTTACGAGATAGTCCTTATGAGATCTCCTGGGATGTCCATCAACCTATGAGTGGGTTGAATATAAGAGTGAAATAAAAGTTAGGGGCAAATAGGACCCCAGGGGTGCTACAGGGTAAAAGCCTCAACCATGGTCAATCACCAGAACACGGTCAAAAAATGAAAATAACTGTTTGATCATTGTGTAAATCCTGACACGTAAAATGCATCCCTCACAAAGGAGGGAAGAAAAAATAAAAAATGTTCATTCCAATATTCCAAATTAAGTAAGCCAAGTCTGGTAACAACAATTAAAGTGACATTTTTATCTCCTATACATTCATTACATTTAGAATACAATCATACAACAGTTAAATCCAGAAGCATTACAAGAGTGCTTATGTTTAGCATAAATGTACTGAACCGTTTCACTGTTTGTATCACTTTGCTTACATGTGTTCACCACGTAACACTCTGATTCTAGCAACAGTCCTGCTGAATCGGTTACTTCATCTCCAGTGGACATGACAAATTATACATGTTTCATGAATGTAACCTCTGAAATAAAACATGAAAGCTCACCAGATGAAGATGAAAAGGAAGAAGGAAAGCCAGTTTCCCCGAATGAACCTGCATCATTGTGAGCTATCTAGCAAGCCAGCTCATAGGCTATCTGTCAGTATGGCTTCTTCAGGCTCTATTTCCACTCACAAAGGAAAAATAAAGCAAAAATATGGCCTCGTTGTGTCTAAAATCACAGATACTCAATATTAACCTGTTATTTATAGTTTGTATAATAGCAATAGTGCACTCCCAGTCATGCAGTTATACTGGATATTCAGTATAACTACACTCTTGCTTGTACAATATTGCTTAAGTATCAGTCTGTAGTAGACAAGATGAAGGCTCACTGCGCAACACTGTATCATAACCATATTTGAAGTTCTGCACTGAAAGTAAGGAGAGGAAAAGAAAGAAATGTTCTTGCCCCTCACAAGCAGCATTAACAATCCTCAGTGTTGGACGCACAAACACTCTGTCCAGTAAAGACATCTGGTTATGGAGCTGGCAGTCCTGATTAAGGAAGTTTACTCAACTAGGCCAAGAAATGATTAAGATTGTGGCAATAATATAGATTTTGTTCCCCTTTGCAGCTATATCTCTCCCCACCTCCAATCTTTGCACTAGATTTTGTAACGTGGCTGTGGGGACTTCTGCCAATTCAGCTACAAGAATATTACTGATGTTGAGGAATAATGTCTGGCATGTACAGTAGTTTCAATTCTGACTCAAAGTGTTCAGTGTTTGAGGTCAGGGCTTTGTGTAGGACACTCGAGATTGATCAGACCGACTTTGGCAAACCATGTCTTCACAGACCTTGTATTGTTCACAGGGGAATTGTCAAGGTAGGACAGATTTTGGCCTCTTATTTCCAGTGAGGGGAACCCTTAATGCTACAGCATACCAAAAGACATTCTAGACCATTGTGTGCTTCCAACTTTGGTAATAATTTGTGGAAGGCCTAATATGGATATGATGGTCAGGTGTCCACATAATTGTGGCCATATACTGTACATCATGCACCAGGTCAGACACCCCAAAAGTACAAAAATGCAACAAGGTGTCCAACTACAATGTGACAGACACATCCAACAACCACTTAGGGGAGTGGGATCATAATAGTGAGAGTCTTAAGAAAACATGAGTGGGACAGTAAAGTAGCACTGATGTAAGGCACTGATGTAAGGTAGCAGGAAGCTCATTTATTTTTCTTAAATGTTCTCTAATTAGGCAGGAAGCAAGCGAATGATATTCAGCCAATCTATTCTTGTTGTGGAGTTTGTATTGTGACTCAGTTGAGAAGCTGTTCAGCAAGAGAAATCATGATAGATAGTTCGCTCTTATATTCAGCCTGCATTTTGGTGTAACCCAGAGTGCTGTGAAATCACAGCAACACTTTTCCCTTTAACCACAAGTTTTAGCTAGCTAACATTAGGTGATTAATTCATTCTGTGAGATATGTGCTGGTTAGGATACCGCAGAATCAGATGAAGCAGGTTGCTGATTGATGAGCACTGCTGCTTTATCACAGTCATAGCAAACAAGCTAAACAGGTTCTTGTCGAAAGATTTTGCTCTTTCCTGGCCCTCAATAACATGTTGATGTTTAGCATTTATTTCTTTTAAGTTATTTTAGTTTTATATCACTTCTGTAGTACTCAGCAACTGACAGATTTAAATGCCTGGACAATGTCCCAAAAGTTACACTACCATATTACATAGTATGTCACTACACAATTGGTGTAATTATTAGTTAGGGATAGTATTACACACTGCCTTGTAAGCTATTCACCTGCCAATCATAATATAGTAAACTTCCAAATTCTACATCCTGTAGCTTTAAATATTTCCTTTTTTTTTTTTCAATTTGTGCTGTATCAATTGCTTTTTTTTTTTTTAATTTTATGAAAACCATGGGAAATACTACTGTGATGTCTTGTGTTAATATTTGGAGATTTGAGTCAGTATTTTGAGAATAATATTAGTCTTTGGAAAAGTTTTTTTAAACAGCTAAGAAAGAAAGAGTAAGATTAGTTAAGTAAAAACACATAAAGGTAGTTCTCAAGTTACGATGCAGATGCATTCGGCCAGACCCATTGTAAGTTGAAAATATCGTAAGTCGAACAACTGTGTTGAACTGCTTGGCCTAGCTTAGATATCTCGGCCTAGCTTAACCTAGCTTATGTAACCAGGTTGGAATTATGTTTATAATTTATTGTTTTTCCTGTTTGTTTGAAACTTCACCAACACCTCAAATGTTCTTTTATCTGATTAGTTAAAATATCTGTTTTCAGACCATAGTCCCATTTAAGAAAAAAGTGCAATTTGGAAGTGTCGGTGTTCTGGGTACTGTCGCTTTAAGACTGCCAGCAGCCATTGTTTTCTTCCTGAATGAGGAAGAGGGGAGTGTTTAGTGCTGCTCGTGCTGAAAATGAATTGTAAAGTTGTAATATGGTAAAATGAGAGATTGCGTAGTCCTGTTGTGCTGTTTTATCTTTAAAGAATATGTAGTTATGTTATCAGTTGAAGTTCAGTTGTTTTAATATTTATTTTGTAGAGTTTTGTATCATGCTCCTCGACGCTACGAGCTCTTTATGTAGTCTGTTCTGCTAACAGGGATACCGATATTTCATACTGTGGAGTGAGTTAAGATTCAACGTCCGCGTACATCATATGCTGTTATGCTGCCCTGCCGGCGAGGCAGGCCTGCGAATTTGAAATATTTTCTAAATACTTTACAATTTTTAGAGGATCACAATTGTCATTGTAACTTCGAAAAAATCGTAAATTGGGCCATCGTAACTCGGGGAGCACATGTACAGTGTTTTCACACATTTTTTTTTTTGTTTGTTTTACCTCTCTTAATGACCCCCGTCAAATCCACTTGAGGACGTTTATCCTGTAACACACATCACACATTATACAGTTAAAGGGAGAGAATATGCTGAGGGCTCCATGCATTAAAATACAACCATTACTGTAGAACAATTGAAATATAACTGTAAACCTTTAAATACATTACATCAGTGGCGAGCCGTGCATTTCACACCTAGACCTTCAGTAGTCATCGTCCCTGCTGCTCTTCCATCGCAAACCCCCCCGAGTTGTGATTCAGATATTTCTTTAGGCCTTCAGAGAAGGCCTTGAAGGCCCTGACGGCTCGCCACTGCATTACACACTTTGTTTTAGATGGAAAGTACCAAACATAATGCACACCTGCCAAAATAAAAGCCTAACCATCTAACAGGGGTCTACTTTAATGACTGAAATGAATTCTTGCTCCTGAGTGATGCAACCTAATAGTGTTTGCTGCTGCCAGTTGGATCCTGTCAATGTCACCGTTGTCCGTGGCTGAGCAAAATTAGCCCTCTGGTTGGGACGAATGACTTCACTCTCTCTTGCGTCAATCAGCACAACACTATGCTCTTCTCTGAATATGTTCATCTACCCTGTGATGTAGCGTGAGCAGAATGTAAAGATGCATTGGCTTCATATGCTTTGGAGGAAATACCAACCTTTCACCTTGTCTGGTTGGTAGCTAGAGGTCTGGAATTGGAAAATGTCCAAATTGCAAGAAAATGTGTGTTAGAATGGATTGCAACCCACATTAAAATGTAATCCATTCAGCTAGTCTGCACAAACATTGCGTATCTATGCCGTAATTAAATATACCGTATTACCCTACGGTGTATACTTCTTTTATTTCACTGTTCAATCACAGTCCTACTAAAAGACCACTTGGGAGATGATGTTACATAATTTCACAGAAGGTTTTTTTTTGTTTGTGTTATTTTGTTTTGTTCCAGTGAAAGACTTGTTAGGATAATAAGTTAAAAAAAAGTCTTCACTAACTAATTATTTAACCACATCTACTCATGATGTAAAGGAAAGTGATTCTATTAAGTTTTGGGAGGACCGCACGGCTGACTGAAATGTAGATCACTGTGTTATTCAGTCAAATGCAGTGAAGTTTATACTTTATAAATTGAGCACAAAATTTCTAAAAAATAAACACCTGAATAGTTTGACATCTCATTACAGTACATGTTCCTTCTGTCACTATGAAAACTAATGTTACACAATGCACAATGTCACATGCTTTGGATTTCACATATTTTCTCTGTATTTAAATGTGTTATAGGTGCCTCACCACAAAAAGAAACTGCTTTTACAATTGCTAAAATTAACCCATTAGTTTCCGTGGTCCCCATTTAGGGATCATATATTGAATGGCATAAAAAAATTGATGGCATGTGCCATGATCCCCATTTGGGATTTTGACTAAAAATTGAAATTTCAGAAAAACTAACAGTCATATTTCTTGAAATAGATGTTTTTGTTACTATTTGGATGTAAATTAATAGAAGTACATGAAAATTTTCAGAAAAAAAAATTGCCAGTTAATGGGTTAAGCACTGATATATACCGGGTACTGCTGTGACTTCTCATAACACTATATTTTTATTTTACATTTCTGTTTACTGATAAGCCTTAACCTTACGATATTAACGAGAAATGTTTGACGAAAAATATGTGTAGCTTTTTAGCTTTACCGTTTGCTCTAATGAATATTTCTGGAAGCTCACACTGAATATTAATAGAATAATATGTGACTGATCAGGCAGATATTTGGATTTCATTGTTCCTAACAGATACGATCTCTTAAATCCCTGTATTAGTATTTCTCATTTCATCCAGAGAGAGGATTTAAAATAAATAAATAAATCCATTGTGGAATTTCTGATCTAGTAATAACATCAGTCTACCCCACTGTGAAGTAAATGACATTTATGGATGCAGCGCGCGTGTGTGTGTGTGTGTGTGTGTGTGTGTGTGTGTGTGTGTGTGTGTGTGTGTGTGTGGGCGAGCGCGTGTGTGTGTGTGTGTGTGTGTGCGTGTGTGTGTGTGGGAGGATGAGTGGACACTAGTGCAATTAATGCAGGG
>JAQLOM010000005.1:8655788-8668025 GCA_030068315.1 Chrysichthys thysi
GTGTGTGTGTCTGTGTGTGTGTGTGTGTGTGTGTGTGTGTGTGTGTGTGTGTGTGTGTGTGTGTGTGTGTGTGCGCGAGCATGGTGTCCTGACATTCCAATGAATGAATGAATGTTAGGTGTGTTACAGCAGGAAAACATGCAAAAATATGTTTAAGAAAACTTGTAAAAAAAAATATTAATAATGAGAATATTTTCACAAATGTAAATCTGTTTCTGTTTTGAACCAAAGTGACAAAAACAAAATTAAACGTAAACTAAAAATGTGAATTTCAACCACATACAGAAGCTCTTTGGTCTGTGCAGACAATCCTTTTATGTCATTCATTATAGTCATTCTACCAAATTTGCCGCATATTTTTCATAAAAAGCAGCTATTTTTTATTAATTAAATAAGGGTGTGAATTTACATCCCCTTCCATTCTCAATGCCTCTCTAAAAGCCTCCTTTTATCATTCAAGGCCTTTCACGTTACCAAGTGGGAATAAGCTTTGTGGTTTGTGTCCTGTCATAGGTCAAGGAGGACTGGAAATATGTAGCAATGGTGATTGACCGCATCTTCCTCTGGATGTTCATCATCGTGTGCCTGCTGGGGACAGTTGGCCTCTTTTTGCCTCCCTGGCTCTCGGGGATGATCTAGCTGATTGCCATGGGCTTACTGATAATGACAACAGGTCTCTGAGCAGTGTTCAACCTGTACAACCGGGCCAAGACCTGCCCTAGAGACAGCTGCATTTTAAAAGGAGAGAACAGTCATTTTTCGTGCTTTTGGCTTTGGATTCGGATGTTGCCTCCACTGCATTCTAACAACTTGACTTTGCAGACCTTTTTGCAGACTTTTCTGATGTAATGAGTGTGGGTCAGAGCATATCAGTTCATTCAGGTATTACCTGAGGTCACATTCAATTGTTGTAATAGTTCAGACCCTCTCAACCGTGACTTCACCCATTGCTCCTGTGCGAGCAGCACTCCTCACCTCTCACTGAATGAACTGACATTTCCTTATAGAATATGGTTTCCAAGCCCTGTCACTTCCACATGCATAGAAAGAACAACCTTCAAAGTAATATGCAAAATTAACCTTTATGAAAGAGGCGAGGGATATGTGACCCTGCCTAGAAGTAATGCAGTCCCATTTACATCTCGGCAACTATCACCTGATAGACCGAAAGGCATTCTTTATTTATGGACACAGACCTTTAAAGAGCCATTGAAAAATCTGTCATGTTCCATAGTTTCTGAGTTGTGTAATTAAATTGCAGCCATGGCCATGGAAAAATAAAGTGCTTTTAAGTAATGGAACAATTCTATCCTTGAGGGGGGAAAAATCATGTTAGGGGTTTACTGTATTTTCATGAAGAACATGCTTCCTGAGTGTTTTACTTTACGTAACTCGTGATTCTGAATGTGTATCTGTCATCCCTCCCCTTCTCAATCAGAATGTAATGGCATTTAAACAATCTGTGAATAAATATATTGTCAACAACAGTTAATATTGTGGTGTTCTTTTATTTGTAAAGCCTAACTTGGCAGAGATTTTGAACTGGCACTGTTTGAGTGACTAAAGCGCCCCCTGCTGGTGAGTTCTAGTGATCATTGCAATGACCTTCCGTAAATTTTTAAAGATCAATGTGTGCAGACTACATTCACTGTTTTGTTACACAAAGCAATAGTAACTGATTACTGATTTGCAAAGGTAGAAAAAACATTTAAGAAATATTTCTTGTATGACATTCATCAGAATTTAAATAATAGATTACAAGAAATATTAGACTTATAATTACAGTGACGCAAACACTGACATTTGAAGGAAAAATGCTGTCAACTGTAAACTTTGAAAACAATTGGCTTTGAGTATTTTTATTAACTATTAACAGTATTGCAGAAGAGAAATGCTACATTTTTATTTCCAAAAATTCAATATCCTGACATTTGAGGTGGTTCCCTTTCAGGTGAAAGCACCAGACAATGCATCAGTTCTGTTTTACTTAACAATAATATTTGATTTGTAAAGGTACCATTGAATCGGAAATGATCATAAGCAGTTTGTATGACCAATACTAATAAAAAGGTCATATTTATATTATTATTTAAAGAAAGCCCAGCTTTCATTCTGCTCTGTAACCATAAATAAACAAATAAGGAAATGCTGCATCATAAAAGGCTATATGAAGGCTAAAATCTCTTGCGTTCTCTTTCCCTTTTTCTTTCTAGCAAGGTCATTTAAATGAGGTTCATGGGAAGTCTTCAGCTTCTGAGCCATCTCTTTGGAAAATATGCATTACCACGCTGAAGCACATCAGCTAGGTTTAGGTTTGGCAATATTGGCTCGTACACGGGCCTGGTCCACAGCATCCAAAAGGTTCTTAGAGTCCACAGCCAATGTGTGAGCTGCTGTTAACATTTGCTTCTTACACTCCTCCTTCAAAGAGGTGACGGCGTTCTGCTGGGCCAGCCGCATCTTACTGATCAGCTCTGCCAGGTCCTTATTCAGCAGCTTCTGAGTGCCTTCAATCTAACACACCAAAAGTGGGACAACAACATGTATATTTCAGTCATGTACACATAACCTGACAATCTGGTCATTTTTCATGCAAACCTGATTCAAAATGAATGCTTCTAATGCTTCAGTTCTCTCTTTTATGTTACCTCAGTCCTGACAGACTCATGCAGGCTTGGTAGGACCTCATCCACACTATGGATTAGGTTGCGCAAAGTCAGTCCCACATCCTGACAAAAGCGACATGGTTACTTAAAAAAGTCAGACAGGCATTTAGTCCATATTTACGTGCAATATTCTTAATGTTCAGTGGCAACATTCCATGGCAGCTCTTGTCACTGGTAAACGTCCAGACTTCAGCTCAAACTAAAGAAAAAGGGACCTACCTTCACAACTCTGACATACTCAGAAGCCGGCAACGTGTTGACATCATTCTTGAGTTTCATCACCATTTTGACCATTTCCATCACACTGTTGTAGACTTTATCCTCAGAGCGGTCCAGTTCTGCTGTGGGAGCTGGCTGTTAGTGACAGGAAAACTCAGCATTAACAGAAGTGACAACATGAGTGGAATCAGTTTGGAAAGTCGAGTGACAGACCTATAATCAATGACCTATACAACCTAGTAGTAAGGTTTATTAGTCAACGCAATCACTAAACACTTGCTGCCAAGAAGCAGATTTCTGGCCTCAGACTGATCAAGTGGTTGCTCTATGAGCTCTATGAAAAAGCCAGCTTGTTTAATTGTTGCTACCTGCTTATTTGGAAAGGTACAAAGCATGGCTTCAAACACTCAGCAGACAATACTGCCATATTCCTTGCTAGCCGGGTTGCAATTACCTGCGCTGTCCGTCTGGGAGGCTTCTCTGGGGGTGTTCGGGACTGAGCTGTGACAGAGAGAGGGGTCATGCTGTGATTCCCAGTGAAACAGCAATTCAAAAGTTTAGGGAAAGTTTTTTGAAAAGCTAAAAACTAATGGATAGGGGATTAATAAAAGAGTAAATTACTATATACTGCTAGAACACATTGGCAAACTTATATTGCTCTATGGATCCATGGTGCCAATCAGTGTAACCATGCCTCCTATAACACATATAGCCAAAAAACTTTAATGTACACTTACCATAACCTGTCTCTGTTTCTGGTGGCTGAAACACAATATGTACATATACATTTAAAAAAAGGAAAACCCAGAAATAGACATTATGAGAAAGTACAATTAGATCATTTTGAATACATTCTATGTATAAAAGGAGGAATTAAGAAAATGCATACCGTACCATAATGCGGAGCCACTAACAATAATTGTGGCTATCTTACATGGAATTTTTGACCTGTAGTTTTAAAGTTTAAATGCAGTTGGAGATGATGACATCATTTTGTACATGGCTACTGGCACCTGACGGAGACCGCAGGCTTTAATACTTGCTTGGAAAGGGACTGGTTCCAATCTGCAATCTCACCACTAGATGCCACTAAATCCTACATAGTGTACCTTTAAAAGTAATATTTCTCTGCGTAAAAGATCATTTCATCATTCCTATAAAAAGTATCTGTATCTTATTTGAGACACGGAGGTTTTTATGTGGGGTCCATAGATTCCGGATGAGGCTTTCCACGCATCTATTTATAAAAGAATTTGAAACAATTTTAAATAAATGCATTAAGCAATGATTTAACAAAAGTTATTAATACGTTACCATTTTTATTTGTAAGTCATCATGGACTACGGGATCCTAAAAGGAAAGAACAGTTGAACTAAATTGCTAAAATTGGAACATGACACATCCAGCAGTTTGTAAAAATATTAATACCAGCCTACTTCTGAAGCTGCAGTTAGAGCCAACAATGACAAAATATGTTGCATGAATATTTTCTATAGCATGTAGACCAGTCAGGACGAGGAGTCAAAGTTAATGTGCTACTTTTCAATATTGCTGGCGATCATTCTTAGATTATGACGTATGAAAACATTGCATTCATTTAGTTATTTTTTTTTACTCACCAGTAGTTTCTCCTTTTTTTCAAGCCATTGACTGTCTGCCAGCATCTCCTGTTTCTGCCTCCGAAGAGTCTCCTCCATATGCTGCTTGTCCAGCTCCCACAGCCGTTGAGCATCCTCTACACTGGATGGTCCAAATCCAAAGCCCCTTTCCTTAAAAAGTAAAGAGATCCAGACACGTAATGTAGGTTCATTAAAGCAAAGAATATGTCATTCCACCTGAGGCATACATTAAAGCTGACACAACTCTGGGCGTTTGGTGGGCGGTGCTGGCAACCCCCAGAAGAAAAGAAAGCATAAAAGAGCAGGCTTAAAGGTGCACTGGGTAGGATGTAAGGGGCTCTATCAGCAGTAATGGAACATAGTATTCACGATACATTCCGAATCCAAGGATTACAAATCCTTGAGGTTTTGTAAGCTTAGAATGAACCATTTATATCTACATAGGAAGCGGGTACTAGGGCGGACTATAAATAAAACACTACCACAATGAGAAACAAGCAACAGTAATATCTGCTATCTTACATGGAATTTATGACCCATATATAAAGACTAAATAACAAAATACAATTTCTAAATATCTACCTAAAGTAACCTTATCACTTGATCGGCTACTCAAAGCGGTCGTAGATGAAGATGTCATCATTTTGGACGTAGTGTCTACCACCTGATGGCCACCATAGGTTCGTTTCTACTACTCGCTTAGAATGAAAGGGGTGAGGGGGTATTCAGTTGGTCGCAGTGTGCAATCTCACCGCTAGATGCCACTAAATACATCTTGCATCTTTAAAAGTGAAATTTTGGTCTGAGAAAACATCATTTCAGCTTATATATGTATGTATATAAGCTTTCAGCTCATAGACAAAAGTGTCTATATCTTATATGAGACACAGAAGTTGTGTGCGTGTCCATGGACTCGGGCTAAGGCTTTCCAAATATGACTCTTACCCCCACGCTGCAGCGTCGCGGGGACATTGGCAGGGTCATTGTGCTGCTGCAGACGTGTGTTGATCGGAAGCCTGGTGGGTGAGCGAGCGCAGGTAAACTAGCACACAGATAGTCGGGGAGCTGGAAAGTTGGCCGCAAAGGAATGAACATACAAATGCAAACAAACAAAATGAAACAAACCACAACATTTGCACACTGACAGAGCTTTTTTAAAATCGTGCTTACAAATACCCAACCACACACGCACACGCACACGCACACACACACACACACACACACACACACACACACACGCACGCACACACATACATATGAACAAACAGATGGCCAGATAGCTACATACACTGAAAGACTGAAGCGCAAATGCAATAGCATGAAGTTGTCTAACAGGAAGTGCTGAAAGAATAACTTGCACAATAACAAGATAGCTGCTAAACATTAAACATTGTAGGCTGTTACAGAATGCATTTTTAATTCTGTGCTATAGTATTGTCAAGCACTGACAAAAACAATGAAAGAGAATCACATACCTGAGTGTGTAGCCTTGGGTTGATAGTGTTAAAGTCTGTGGTTCTCTGTCTTGATGGCTATTATAAAGATGGGAAAACAAGAAAAAAAGGGGTTCACCACAGCTTTGTCTCTGAAGCAAAGTGGTTGACACTGTGTAATGGGTTAACACAACACTGTGGAATGGGTTAACGAAAAAATGCCCTCTCTGTCATTTTCAGAGTTAAACTGAGCACCCACAGTGCTGAAATACTGAAAATACTCACATCTTTATTCAGGCGTCAGGCAAAACTATAAACTTAAACTCTATTCTATCATGAGAGTGATATGTGCATGTGCCAAAAATAGAGCTGTGTCTCAATCACACATGATTCTGACCTTGGATGTGAGTGCA
Source organism: Chrysichthys thysi (assembly GCA_030068315.1). Lineage (NCBI taxonomy): Eukaryota > Metazoa > Chordata > Actinopteri > Siluriformes > Claroteidae > Chrysichthys > Chrysichthys thysi. Next base: position 8,662,139 of record JAQLOM010000005.1, read on the forward strand.
TTTTTCTTGCATAATGAAGCCTTACGTGAGGGGCAGTATTATGTCCAATACCACTGTCTGACAGTTTGATGTAACCACAACATATCACACGGAAATGTATGTTTTATGTTGTAAATGCTCTTCTAGAGGAGACAACATTTTAGTCTGGGACAATGCTTACCTCAAGAAGCAAATCTTTTTTTATGAAGAACAATATAAACGGTACAAGAGTGAACTGTAAGTGTAGCAAACGAGTGTTTGTTTAGCTTATCCTTGCACTGCAGGCAGGCTTTACAGTAAAATGCAGTAAATTAATAAAAATCTTATTTTACTAAAATGACAAATCAATACAGTGAATTAAAAGTTTGTTCTCTGTGTGGAGTTTCATGTTCTCCCCATGTCTGTGTGGGTTTCCTCTGGATAACGTTTCCTCCCACAACCCAAAGACATTCAGATTAGGTCAACTGTATACTCTAAAATTGCCCATGGGTGCATGGTTGTTCGTTTCTGTTTTAGCCCTGCAATGGATTGGAAATCACCAACTCCACCAAGTCAGCTAAGATTGGCTCCAGCTTCCCTGTGACCCTGACGCACAAGCAGGATACATTTACATTTGCGGCAGGAGTCCTTATCCAGAATGACTTACATTTATCTCATTTATATAACTGAGCAGTTGAGGGTTAAGGGCTTTGCCCAAGGGCCCAGCAGTGGCAGCTTGGTGGTGCTGGAATTTGAATTCACAGCCTTCTGATCAGTAATCCAACGTCTTAACCCCTGATTGACCACTGCCCCAGTATATTATAGATAATGGATGGATTTAGTATCACATGGCTTAATAATTAATTAAAATTAATTTGCGTGCACAATTAACTGTTGCGGTGGGATGTAAATTTATAAAATGAAAAACAGCAGTATGTTCTGGATCAAGTGCTATTTTAGCAGAATTTTTTATTAGAACTCTGCTGCTAAATTATAAATTTGCAGTGATTAATGTGATTATTACTACTAGGTCTATTCATATGTGTAATATACTACACTACTAGCTGTTCATTTGTATTACTTGTCAATGTCTTGTTCAAAATTCATCAAATGAATCATTTGTATTTTTATTTTTATATTGTCTTTTGCTTTTACATTTCAATTACACTGCAATTACATTTGACAACAAAGAGAAAAAAAATGCAGGCGATTTGCCTCTGAAAGGCGTATCAAGTCCCTACGTAAATTTTGACATAATTTTTGGACTTAAATCACCAACTTTGCACACAGCACTATGGTTGTGCTTTCAGATACTGGAAGGCAGAGAGTCATATCTAAATATAATGTGGCCTTCTAGAGTGCCAACATCTGCCTGATTTCTGAAGAAAGAATACACATGTGCATTGCTATCCTTCATATCCCATAAACATCGTTCTTACAGATACCATCATCGATACCCAAGCACTATTTATAAGACAACTTATATGAGACAGCATAGACAGCAAGGTATCAAGTCAGCTGATGTCTAATTTAAACACCGAATATAACTAAAAAAAGGCACAATAATTGTAAAGGTACCTTAGGTGGAGCCTCAGCGCTGGCCATTCTTATGAGACGTGTTCTACTCCTTTGGTCTTCCACTGCCTGCTCTTGCTCCATCTTGTGAACATCACTACCAAACACAAGGACAACTTTAGTTTTATCATGTAGGTTTTCTCACACAACTCTCCAACAACCAACGTCAGGAAGTCATACCTGAGTCTACAGACGAGCTCAGTGAAAGAGGGTCTCTCTTTGGGGTCATAGGCCCAGCAGCATGTCATGAGGGAGTACAGGGTAGGAGGGCACAGTTCAGGCTTGGGCAGTCGTATGCCCTGTTCCAGCTGTATGATGACGTCCTTGTTCTCCAGCCAGAAGAAAGGCTGCTGACCCCAACTCATGATCTCCCACACACACACGGCTGGAAGCCAAAATAGCATACTGATTAGTGCTATTAAAGTGCAACATGCTGTGTTATAAGAGTGCATATTCACATGCAATTCCTAGTTCTTTTTTTTTCTAGTAAATTTGCAAATGGTTGGCTTGAACCCACCAGATTGTTCCGATCATGCTGAGTAATGAGTCAGCTTCTCAACATACTTACATTTTGAGTTTCTCTATGAACAAACCCATCAGTCAGCAAAAAAACCACAAAAAAAACCTGATATGACTGAAGTGGGCAGTGTATCTCACATGGATGTAGTTCAGTTTAGTGTTCAGTGACATGTTGCAGCACTAATAGAAATAGCTTACCAAACATCCAGACATCACTAGCTGAGGTAAATCGTCTGAAGTTTATAGACTCAGGAGCCATCCATTTGATAGGCAATCGACTCACAGAGGCTTCAAACAGAGAGCAAATCTTTAGGGTTTGCTGGTGTCTAAAACTGAGAAAAATGAAAAGAAATGCACTTTGCTTTTGACTGTGGGAATACAAGTTATTTTTTCACTTACCCTTGTAGTACTCTTCTTCTTCTTCTATGTACCTAGACAAGCCAAAATCACCCAGCTTCACACAGTCTGGTTTAGCAACCAGAATGTTTCTTACAGCAATATCTCTAAAACCACAAAAACATAAGAACATTAGTTGTACTAATACTCTCACCAACACACTGATGTGAAAGTGTTTTTGTTGCAGGTCTTCAGTGCATGACTCAGCGTAAAGGTACCCTTTTTAGAAATATGCAGGTATTCACAAGATCTATCAAGCTAGCTAACAAATCCAGGAAATTAATGAAATGCCAACAGTATTTTACTAAGTCAGCTAGCCAGCTAATACGATCTTCTTTTACACGCAGAGAAAATTCTCTGATTACTTATGTCAGTTGTAGACATATAAAAAGGTAATCCATCCATCCATACCACTTAGTGCAATAAATTTACTTTTACTCAAATGAATTATTATTATATAGTTTTTTAATGACCATAAACTTAATTATGCTCAAAGATTTTCACATGGCATTTACATGTCCAAGTGTCTTCAACCACAAACACTTAACACATGCACACACCAACAAGAAGAAAGGTGGCCAAAGGCAAGGCACGTACTGTATTACACTGTTACAACACATTAAAAAGTAAACCACAATATACATTTATATCTTGCCTGTGAACACTCTGAAAACTGAAGGTCTGAAAACCTTTAAATGGAAAGTACCTATCCTCCATCTAACACATACACCAAACAACACCATGAGTTTAACAGGAAATCATGTGACAGAAGTGTGATTACAACAGGCACATCATGCCCTTTAAACTACTATAACTAGGACTATGTTTGAGAGTTCATCTGTAAAAGCATCAATGCACAATTATAGTTTACATTCTCAAAATAAACACCTAAACCAATACAGGACTTAATAAGACCTACCGGTACTTCTGCAAGTCTATGGCTATGCTTACTTTACAAGGTTGAAGTGGCCCAAACTATTTTGCCTAAATTTGATGCAGATCTCTTTTTTCTTCATTTTCTGTATGAAAAACATATTTATTCAAATTAGATTAGCGCTTCTATCATATCCGATCTCCCATAAAGGACAACCAGTAGATGTGCGATCTAAGGAGACTGAGTCCATGCAGAAATATGACAAAAAGGACTTGCGGGATGTGCTTTGTGGGTTTTAGTGACTAGTGTCTGTGATAAAGTAATACAAAAAGGAAAAAAAATGAAAGTGATACTAGTGATTGTTACATGTGAAACACACCACAGCACAGCATAGCGTGACATTGAAATTACTTCTCTGCATTTAACCCATTCACCAGGTGAAGCAGGGGGCAGCCATTCAGCGCAGTGCCCGGGGAGCAGTGCTTGGGGACGGTACCTTGCTCAGGGTACCTTGTTGGTCCTGGGCCTTGAACCCACAACCTTCCAATTGAAGGGATAATGCCCTGACCGCTAGGCTATCACTGCAAATGAGCTAGTTTGGACGGCTAGCTAAAACCCATGTGGACAATGTGGCTCAGCTGCAAATGCATAGTTGGACTTAATTACCTTTATATTAAATTGGCTATAAACAAAAAACAAAGTCTTTTAGAATGTTTACACATCTCATTGTTTAAACAGTGTACCAGTTATGAGTCCATACCTGTGTACCATATTCACACCCTCCAGGTAAGCCAAAGCTTGGCAGACCTGTAGGCTGTACAGGATCAGGGTTACATTGGCCAGTTTGTGCTGGTTCTCGATCAGGTAATTTCCTAGCTAAAGGAAGTGTGTTGTGAAAAGGTAGGGTTAGGAGCAAATACCTAAATGAGTCATAAGCATGATTCCAAATGAGTCACAAGCAAGGCTTTATTTCTCAACATGCACCACACAGTAGTTTCAAGGAAAGATTAAAAATATTTTTTTTTTTTCACTATTAATTGTCTCTCTCACCTCCCCATACTGGTAAAGCTCCATTACAATCCACACTGGGTCCTCCTCAATGATCCCAATAAGTCTCACAATGTGGGGATGATCAAGTTTCTTCATGATCACTGTCATAAAACATTAGGTATCATTGGTACATCAAATGTAATGTAGTCATTATGTAGCTTTCTATAGAATGTCAAAATGAAAAAGGCTTTACCAGCTTCACTCATGAACTTTTCTTTGACATCAGCTGTACAGTCCTTGCATGTCTTCACTGCGACACTCACCCTCTCTCCTGTCTGTATTTCAATACCATATTTATTCATTAGGTTATATCATACTGCTCATATTGCATTCAAAACTATTGCAATTAACGCTCATTTAATGTCAGAGGTCAACATATTCTGATCCGGATTTAACCCCTTAAACTCTCTGGGGCAGTCAGCAGATCCAAACTTTACATTTCTCACTTTCATAACTACATGCATAACTATAAGGGAAAAGAGGTGTGATTTTTTTTTCTCACATGTATTTTCAAATATTTTATGCTGAGATGTATTACTGGAGTTTAAAGTGAATACCCCGTACATAAACTGCCGGTTAAAAAGTTGAATTAGCCTTACTGCTTAATATAATTATAAAGTGGAGTTGAAGTAAAAGACATACATACTCATTCCATCCTCACAAGCTACACGTAAATCTTTGTGAGGTTAGTTTTTATTTTTAGATGTTCTGTCGCGCTACTGCGGGTATGAAGATGGTTTTGGCTACTTGTTGAAGTTTCCTGCTTTGAGGCTCTATGAGTTGATCTGTGTCTATAACTAAACAATTTACTCATTTTGCGATGTAACTTTGTTCAGTTTTCTGTTAAAAAAAAGCCTGATGTATACACCACAAACTGAAAGTCTAGCCATAAACAGTGTACACAGGTTGAAAACCTCTAAAGGGAAAGTACAAGACCTATGCAACTGACTAAAATATATAAAGCAACATTATGGGTTTAACAGGAAATAATGTGAGCATGAACACTAGGGTTATCATGGCCATCACAAACCAGGTGAGCATGTCGCCCTACAAATTTGTACCCTTGCGATTTATTTTGAACAAACTGTACATGATAATTCATTAGTAATAGCATAAAATAACAGAGAAAATAAGTTGTTGTTACTTAAGTCTTTGTTTTCAGAGCTAAGTATATAAAAACCTATAAAAACATATAAGCACTCTACGAGACTCTCTGAGTTCAGGCAGAATTTTGAGAAACTATGACTGGGGAATGCAAAATGTGGTTTTTGGGTTTTATCAACTAAAGTTGGTGGAATTTTAATGACTTGTGTATAAACAACATAACCCACATGACTCAGCTACATTTAGAGAGCAAGACATCACCACTCCATTAAATGCATTACTTCTACATCAAAAATTATGTTCAATTCAACTTTATTTATCAACGGGCATTGTCACAAAGCAGCTTCACAGTATATAATGCCCAAATAATCTTTAAATTAAGCTTATTAATCAATAAAAATATCTAAAAGT
>JAQLOM010000005.1:8677282-8690147 GCA_030068315.1 Chrysichthys thysi
TCAAATGCAGAGAAAGAATTTCACTGTGTGTCACGCTATGCTGTGGTGTGTTTCACGTGTGACTATCACTAGCACATAAAAACATAAAATATATGAGTTTCACTTTCTGAAATGAGTGACAAAAAATATTGAACTTTTTCACGATATTCGAATTTTTTTTAAAAATGTACTGTACATATATAAAGTTTCTTCACCGGAAACTTTTTTGGGTGCACGCAAAACTTTCACTTTCTCGTACACACCAAAAAGTCTCTTCCATAACTCACATAGCTTTACTTAGTCCAATTTGTGTCTTTTTGTATGTCTTTTTTTCTGATTTAAAGCCTTGGGACAGTTGTTCATGTACATACCAATCACTCATGTATTAAATTGCATTTGTGTATCTCTTTACAGGATTAAACAGAAGTACACAGTCTCAAACCCAATGGTTCTTATATCAGTAGCCTATATAACAAAAAGGGAAATTATGTGGGCCCCCAAAAGTATTTAAAACTTAATTTGGCCCCTGAGCCAAAAACTGTCCATGACTGCTTTATCAGCCTTATTGGGCTCGCTTAATATAATTATAGACCTTGTTAGATTTCCCAAGAAACTTAGCTTATTGTGTTTAGAAGTTTTTTTTCTTACACTTACACTTATCTCAAACGACCACATAACCAATCCGACAAAGAGCAGATCATTACGAGCTGAAAGACTTACATACACAATAGCCCAAGATGAAGTATCTTAATTGCAATTGGAAAATGTGTGCAGGTTCGACATCTAATTAAATTGTACATCAAGTCTATGTAAGATGATCTAAATCATAACAAAACATTGTTCTATATTATTTTTTGTTTTTAAATTAACGTAATAAGTCTTAAAAAGAAACGAAATGGTATAAAAGACTGAAACAGGCCCGGCTGCTTAATTACAGCAGCTGAGTGGCTACTTTCACCCCATTATTCTCCTACATAAGAGAACCTAAGAGCTTTGGGGAGCTTAGACAGTAGACAAATTTATAGATCCAAAACACCTGGAGAGCAGAAATCACATCTGGGTGTAATTTTACAGACTACATCTACACAAGCACCTAATGACGCGTAGGTCACGTGAGTCGGTCTGCTAAAAAGCTCCAAAATCATAATTTTCCTTCTAACATTTTGTTCCATTTTTTTTTCTTCTAGTAAAAATAAATAAATAAAAGTAAAACCCAATCGCCAATAGAACCCGTTGTTAAAAGCCAACGAGATGTTGAGTTGTTCCATGAACAGCACATGAGCTCCTGTCTCATAGCTCCACTCCTAACTTCCTGTGTGTTTAAGCGTAGTAAGACAGGTTGTGCCTTATCTGCACAATTAACGGTAACGCTAGTTTACATTTGTAAATGTACATTTGACTGACTGACCTGTTCACAGCTGCTTAGAAGACGTTTCTTCTTCGCGTCCTTGCTTGTTTGATGTTCTTCTTATTGCTGTTTTGAAAACTTGGCTATTTAAAGCTAACCAAAGAGCAGGTTGGTGCCAGCTTCTACAGCGGAGGAAACACTGCAGTAGAGTACTGCGTCCCTAGGCGCATGCTACCGTACTAAAGAGTATGAAAGAGCAGGTCGCCACCATACTGTTGGAGTGCCGTACTCTTTAGGGCGACAGTACGCGACTGTGAACGTAGACAGAAGCCACACCCGCGGTTTCTTTATAAACTTCCTTATTTCAGTGTAGTTTCTGTCTGTGCAGCTGCTTTTTACTTCACTGTGCGTTCGTAGTTAGAGGTGCCGTCTGTGCTTGCCTTGTGGTATGTATTATTCATTGTGATTAACAGTTTAACCGGGCTACCAGGTCTATGAGCCTCCTTTAATCCCTTTCAGACGAAATTACTTGGCTTTCACCTTGCTTCCTCTGGTGGTGAATCAGACTCCGAGTGCTTGGCTTTGTAACAAAATGGCAAATATCAGAGAGATGTTAATGTAGCAAAGTGCAGCAAGGTAACTTCCTAAGAACAAACCAACTCCTCTGAAAATGGATGAACCAATAGCCCGAAAAACAAGATTTGATTGATTACTGGTACAGAACTGTGCAAAAGTCTTAGGCAGCCTATTTTTTGGTACTGATATTTACTTTATGAATTCTGCAGTGTTGAGCCAGGGCACATATTTTAGATTTCCAAACATTTCTTCTCCAAAAGAACAGGAAAAAAAAGATTTGTAATTGAAAAATGGTTTGTGTCAATAAAGAAAGCAAGATATCATGCAAGAGACCACTTTTCATACAAAATACATCATGAAGGCTTCTGGGATTTGCATGCAGCAAGCAGAAGTAAGTGCAACAGTCAAAGTGTTCAGACGACCTGTGACACATTCTCCCAGATGTTCAGTGAAACAAACTTACCAACTAATTTCTGTATAAAACTACATGAATTGTACCTGGGACTAATATTTAAGCGGGGAAAAGGGGGGGATGGGTCCCCATCAGATATTGACTTTGTTTAGTTTATTACTGTCTACTGCATGTTCTAGTAATTTTCTTTTAAGTAGAAAGATTGAATGTAAGTCATTTTTTTCCTTATAGCATTTCTCTGCGTGTGCCTAAGATTTTTGCACAGTAATGTATATACTTATATTGTTAATTAAAAGTGCAATAATCCTGTTTGGCAGTTCTAACTTGGCTTTTATAACTTGTAGCAATGTTGCCTCTTTGTTCTAAAAAGAAGCTACAGTGCCACCATGTGGGGTGCAGATGTGGTGCAAATAATACTGATGGATTTCACACCAGTTTTTGAAAATTATTCATAATATTTGAGTGACCAAACCCACACAGTCCCCAAGCAAAATCATAAAAGGTAACATTTTGAGGAATTGTCTGTATTACACAGGAATAAGGGCAGTTTTATACATTTGAGCAAAACCTGATGTGTATGAAAACGATTTATAGAAATGTGTGCAAACGTTTACAGAGGCTACTCATGGTCATTGTGCATCTTTTATTTATTGAAGATTTCTGAAGGCATCTGTTGTTGTTTTTTTCTTTAGATGAATTGACAAGTGAGTCTAGTACCGCTATGAGCAAGTTACCAGTGAAGGCATGTTTTTAGTCTGAGGATTAACAAGCATAATAGCATAACACTAACAAGACAAATCGTATGAACAAATTTGTGTCAAAAATAGTGTCATGTTAACAAATTTTATACACATTCAATTTAAATTAACATGGCCTGTACAGGTAGCCACAGGTCTCAAGAGTGATGTGCTGCTAAGAAATTAAAATCCTAAAATCTGCACTCTGCACTAATAAATGACTTTGTCAAGCACAGCCTTTTCCTTTCATTCAGTGTGGCTTTAATTAGCTTTACACATAGCAGACTATCATTGCATAGTACAAAGTATCAGTAAGCATAGTACAATAATATGCTTTGTCCATTTGAATATTTTTTTTATATACTATAATCGGGTGAGAACAGCATGATGTGTGTTGTTTCAGTGTTTCAGCAATACCTACTCATTAAATTGCTAATTACTAAATAGGCACAGGAGAGAATATATTAAAATTTAACTCACCATCCACTTTAATAAGAACACCTGTACACCTAAATATTTATGCAGTTTTTCAATCAGTCAATCATATGGAGGCATCACAACACATAAAATCATGCAGATTAAGGTCACAACTCCAAAAGATTCTCTTGAGGTTTATATGCATGATTTTATACATTGTGCTACTGCCACATGATTGGCTGATTGGAAAACTGCATAAATGAGCAGGTTTACAGGTGTTACTGTTAAAATGTATGATGCATGCAGATAGAAATTTGCTAGAAATAACATACAGTTCTTATTCACAAAAAAATACAGAATAGAGGCCTGCTGATCTTACTCTCACTGATACTACTGTGGAACAAAAAGCTACAAGAGCTAAAGTTGCTTTGCTTCATGATGATTTATATCACATGTACGGTATAGTGGGGGGGTTTTTTCTTAAAATGATCAATCATATGACCAAGATGCAGGATGTAATGTAATTAAAATTGTATGTTGTTTAAGTTTATGTCTTACCCATCAGTTACATTTCAACCAAGGGGATCTTTGTTTTGTACAGTTTAATTAAAGCACGTTAAGTTTGTCCACAACTCTCATAATTCTAGTCTAAAGGCGGGTTTTGCAATGAACTGCATAACACTTAGGTTGAGAAAATAGTTTGTGGTTATGCTCAGGAAGCCTCAGAGCATAGAAAGAAAAAGACTGCATTTCCTGAACTTCCTTAAACCCCCCTAAGCTGTCAGAAATAGGACTTACTATAGGAGGAGATACTTAGAATTCCTTACTCAGCAGTACATATGTTGACTTCCTCCATTTGGCCAGCATCTCGACATCAATTTTCAGTGGTCGCTTTTATAAGATGATGTTTATATTGGATGTATTTGTCTCTGCCTTTACTGGTTTGGCTTACAAAGTGGACCAAACCCACTGAAAACAGAGAGCAAAGGTAAGACTTGTCAGTGATCATTTTGCTATAGTGCAGTTTAGATAGTCATTTACAAATGATTATTTTTAACACATGTTTCTAATCAGCCATTGCAATTGCAATGTAGATATTAATATTACGGAACAATATGCATATAATAGACATGTTTATTCTACAATGAGCTGATATGCATGTGGCTAGTATATTCTGCTATTAATTAAATCAGTATGTCCAGAACATATTGCTATATTTAAGTATTAATTTTATGTATATATTTTTTTTAACATATTAAGTACATTTGTATGCACGTGTGTGTGTGTGTGTGTGTGTGTGTGTGTGTGTGTGTGTGTGTGTGTGTGCGCACGCGCATTATTATATTCAAGATACATAAGACAAATTAAAGGCAAAACAACCTAAAGTGTCTCAGTAAGGTGCTGGGTCACAACAGGTCATTAGAATAGCTTCATTGTGTCTTGGCATCAGTATTGCAAACTATATGGCAATGTTACGAAGTCTACAAACTACATAGCGGTGTGTTTAAGACAACGTAGGCAAAAGGTGGTCATACCAAATATTGATTTTACACATTTGTTCTACCTTTTTAAAATGTAGTTAATATGTCATTAGACAGATTTATGTTGTGTGAGGCATAGTGCTGGAATGGCTTGAGTCAGCTTGTCTCTTTAATGAGAAGGGTCACTGCAGATCAATGCAAAGTTTTACTAACTCTCACCTTTATCCTGTAAAAGAAATGTTTCTCTCCTGATGGGAATCGTCTCAATGTCCCTATTCACATGGTATGAGGGCTTACTGAATGGCTTGATGAGTATAAAAATGAGGTAAATCATGCACTATGGCTTTTACAATCAACAGATCCCAACGCTCCTTTGGGAGACTGACCTGTTAAACAGACCTCTCCACCACCATCATCAAAACACCATTTCAGAGACTATCTTTTATAATAATCTCTCCATCATAGTTCCTGAAACTTGTAGCTTTCATGCTTATGTGCATTAAAGCTATTCTGGAAGCTTGTAATGGCCCGATGCCTTACTAAGACATGTTATTATCATTAAATGTTTTAGTTCTTTCTATACTTCATATTTAGTATAGTGGTCAAAGATAGATTTTTTTTAACACAAGACATTTATGAACTGTATTAACAGCACTGTTATAATGAGTAGCCAATTGCCGCATCCATTTTATTAGGTATAAAGTAAATAAGTAGCCAGTTAACACATATAAATATGTCGTTGTTGATGGCTTACTATATTATAGCAGTTAGCAATATAAATTACTTATACCATCAGTGTATACATAATTGATTACATGGAACACAGCAATTTCATACTGAACACAGTTTTGCCCAAATGAGACCAAATGAGCTACTAGTGACTGGCAAGTTAGTCATGTGATTTGATACTTTTGGATTAAGGAAGTGAATGTGCCAGTGTAGATTTAGAGAGGGGTGCAAATACATTAAAGACTGTATTAAAGTATATAATTAATAAGCTCTTACTAAAAAGCTATCCATTTTGTCTGCTTCAGAATCAGCATTTATACTTTAACTTGGCTTAAATAACAAATTTTCTGTCAAGCATTCTTTTTAATCTTCTACTGTGTGCTTTTTATCTATCTTATATGCAATCAAGGTCAAATGGAAAGGTCTTATAGATGTTCCACTAAGTGGCTTAAGTCTTTTACATTCACTGTTGACTTAGTCACACAGCAGAGTAAACTAGGGATGGAAACTCTCAAAACCGCAAAGCCACTCAAGCCATTTGACACTGACGTTTGATCTGATTCGGTGATCAACTCTGTAACACAACTATTTACCTTACTTTAAAATACAGTTTGCCCATATTTTCCCCTTTATCAAAAATATGTCATATCACTTGGGGTACAAAGACTGCTAATTTGACAATACAATCATAATACAACAATGCATGTCAATAATTCTAGAGTTGACTGTAATTAAAAATATTTTGTAGCTTTAAAATATAGTGTATGCAACCATACAGGCCTGTAGTATGGGCGTGGGTCTTGAAAGGTTGTCAAGGAAATGTCAGTTTAGACAGACACAAAACTAGTCAGGCTTTCAAAAGTTTAATGCTGATCTCTGTCTTAATGCCTTAAGATAATATACACACACGTTTATCTTCATGTTTTGCTTATAAGCACGTACGCTTAAATATTTTTAATGTACTTTGCAAAAGTATTAGGCACATTCAGAGAAATGCTTTAAAGTAAAGACGACTTTAAAAATAATGAAATTAATTGTGTCGACATAAAAAGTAAATTATAAAGAGCAGTAAATAGTAATAGTAATAATATATCATAAAAGTCAGTATTGGTGTGACAGCTCCTTTTTTATATAAAAATGCACCAGAAGTTTCAAGTGCGCTTTGTGTAGTTTTCTAAGGTAATTGGCTTTTAAGTTTTCTTAAGCATCTTGGAGAATCTGCTGGAGTTCTTATGGAGAATTTGACTTTGTGCTTCTGTCTCTGCCTGCATAACCCAGCAGCTTGCAGTATGTATTTCTGTCTGAAAAGTGGTTTCTTTCATAATATGTTGCTTTCTTTACTGACAAACAAACATTTTACTGTAAGAATTTTGCTGGAAAAGCAATAAAGTCTTTTTTTTATCATAAAATAAATGTCATAACATGTATATCTATAACAAAATTTGTATTTAAAAAAAAATTAGGATGCCTAAGACTTTTTGCTGTACACAGTACTGTACATATCGTAAGTAGATAAAAATCAAACTGTCATTTAAGTATTCAAACAAGTATATATGACAGGAAGTGATAGAATAGTACATATCTAAATTGCATACGTACTCTTGAGTGTGGGTGACAGAGGAAGTCTCGGACTGAGTCATGGTGTGACTTAGATGAAGGTGGTAACAAGACCAACATGCAGAGCATAAACCATTTGTTTTTACGTGTGGACAAATCAGATTTATCTGTTAGAATATCAATAGAATGTGTAAGAATATCATTCCTTAGATGTTTTTGAAAAGGCTGTATGTACCTATTTGAACCTATTTTTTTATTTGAGCATTTATGAAAGTATAGTATCTGTTAATACCATTTTCTCAGTATTAAAGTATAACCGTTTTCTCACAGAGCAACTGTCTGTGATGGCTTTTAGTTCATATAGCCACATTGAGAGTCTGTTTTCCTCTCATATACCCAGTTTTGCTTGATTAGCTTGGCAGCTCTCATCTAATGAGTTTTGGCCCGCTTAGTTCATAGCATCATCAAGAAGTTCTTAATCTTGGCATGGAAACCAAGCAATAATCAGTCAGTGACACCAACTTTATTTTGTGGTTTGCCATATACACAAGTGATCTGATAATATTTAAGATCAGAAATAAAATCTCCACAGCTCTAGGAAGGTTATGTGAGGACAGATGGATTTGCTGTAGTTGGTTAAAATATTTGGGCAGAGATGTGTTCAATTCAGAGCTCAGTTTCAAGTTGCATTAATGATTCTTAACACAACTCAGCCTAGATTTAATGCTCACAACAAATAGGTTTTTAGCCTAGACTTAAAGCTTGGGATTGTGTGATCCTTAACACATTTTGAAAGACTTTTCCATAACTGTGGGGCATTGTGCCCCCTGCTAGAGACTTAATTGTTCTAGGTACCAGCAAATGATTTTGATCAAAGCAGGTGAGGCAGATCATTAAAGGCAAAAGTTTGCTCCTGTACAGTGAACAGTCTGTGCTTTGTAGCCCATTAGTACTATTTTATAATCAATGCAATATTTTACTCAGAGGCAATGCAGTGTATATAAGATAGGGGTGATAATGGCAATTATAAACTGCTCCCTCACCAGTCTCTCAGATTTCCTTTCTCTTGAAGTAAGCTACTTCAAAAAACCAAAAAAAGCAGCACTGCTGTCCTGAGGGTTCACCCATGGTAGAACGCTTACTGACCATTACACACCACTGATATCCAAGACTCTTTCCATAAATGTTAAATAAACATGTCTTGAACTGCTAGGGTAGAAACATTTTTGCAAATGTTTAATGTCATTTTATTTAATATTTAATGTCTGGGCTTGCATGAAGTGTCTCACGAACATCTTTAGACTACTGTTTAATTATGTAGAGTGGAAAGTTTTGCTAATATTTGTGCCTAGAGGATTGTCCTGCTAACTGCACAACCTACATGCCTTACTGATATGAACCTCATGTATCATTCCATAAATGTTTTTTTTTTTCTTTCTATAGGGAATGACCCACTCAGCTGAAGCCTATCTACATTTCGGCATTTATGCAGCACATACCTGAAAATGATAATGGAAATATTTATCATCTTGAATAAATGCAATTAAATCAATTCAATTCAATTCAATTCAAGTCCATAGTTTAATTAGTTCTGTAAGGCCCGCATAAAAAAAATTAAGACTAGAGGCATTTATTGAGCTCTGTTTCTAATATGACAGATAACCTCTATATGATTAATGACCTAACTAATGGCAGTAACAGTTTAACAGTTACAAGATCTGGATATGCTATGCATAGTACAACCTCATTACAACCATCACCAGTGTCTCCACATGTTAACCAAAAGTATATGCCATCCCCTACCACTCCACAAAATGAGGTTTCTCCACTACTCGACATACCACATAATGAAGGATGTTGGGAACATAATCAACTTCAGAAGTCTGCACCTTCCATGATAACTGAGGCTATGAATGCCCATGTTGGATATCCCTTCAATGTTGCTGAAGTTCTACACGGACTGGATTCCTTTTCCAAACCATTTCATGTAAAAAACCCCAATACTGTTTTTGTTAATAGTGTAGTGGAAAAGAGTTCAGAAGACAATCAAGTGTCAGAGATTTTGCTGTCACCCCAGAGAGGAACACCTTCATCTGGATCAGATAGAGAGCCCTTTAGTCCTGTAACCATGCAGAGTCAGCCACAGCAATGCCATAATCAGCTAATGCATCCTCCCATAGACAGCCAAACGATGTCTCATAATCCCTACCAAAGCCACCAGCAATATTATGGATATCAACATCACAAACCACAGATGAGGGAGAACAATTCATTGCCGATATACAAGTTACCCTTCTTTAAGTCTCAGAGCCAGTATCATCTCCAGCAGCAAGGAAATCAAATCCATCAGCAGCAGCTTACAACTTATTCATTAGCCCAGCAAAAGCAGCATATACCACTAGATGTTCAGGAGGGCCATGACTCCATTGAATCACCAACCAATAGCTACACTGAGGACTATAAAGCATCTGAGCAAACACTTTTCCAGGCTAGTCTACACACTCCTCATGTCCATGGGACACAGAATTTTCTCTCACTTTCCCACCAGAATGATCTCTATCAGCACCAGCAGGCTAATGAGCTATCACAATCATTCCATTTTAAGCAAAATCCTTCTTTTGAAGACCACTTGGGATCAGCTGACATTATGCCAGTATATCCAAATCCAAAGGAGGAGGTTTATATGGATTTAAACTACCACCACAAACAAGAGGATTTCTATAGTCCCCATTATCAAAGTGTGGGGCCAGGAGTCAATCAAACTGTTCAGTCACCAGGTCTAAGAGGAGGAGTACTTCATCATGTTAACTCTTACAGGCCACCTTGTGGACAGGTAGTGCATGCAACAAAGTAATTACAGTACATGGTTCTGTTCTGTTTAAATCCTAGCACATTTTTACCAGTGTCTCCATTTCTTTCCTTAAGATGCGCTCATCAGAAATCCAAGAGGACCAACTTTTACCCTACTACAGGTTGGACAAACAAGTTATTTGGAAATGATTATGAAAGTTCACAATGAATTTTCACTTTTTATGCTTTGATTTTAGCTCATCTTGGATGTATTTTTGCTAGGACGGAAGCACTGAGGGCTGAAGGGGCAAAAACAAAGCTGAAATGTATTTTATGCCACCGGGAGTTTAAGAGCTTGCCAGCTCTTAATGGCCACATGCGTTCCCATGGAGGATTTAGGATGCATCCCTCAACACTCAAAACTGTAAGACCATTTACAAGTGACTACTATTGAATTTAAGACATATCTTATAAAGCAGCTCATGAGAGTCTGGTCTGATATTTCATCAATAGACCTGGCCTAGAACTGCCAGGTTTCTTTTCACAGAAGGAGGCAAATAAACATGGCAAATGATAGACCACAGACCTTTCCTCACAGCCCATCAGCAGCAGCCATAGTTGGCAAAAATCCCCAAAATTAAATGTTTTCATAAATCTTAGTGTATCATTTAAAACAGTTTGAGTGTATATCGTTAGATTTAATACATCAGAAATGTGATGTTAACTCCCCCAGTCCTCCTACAGTATCACTGAAATGTTTTGGTTGCAATTTCTCTTTCTACCATGGTCATCATACCTATGCTATTGGCCATAGGTCTATGACAGCTTTCAAAATAGTATTATGTGAAGCATTTTGAGCACTGTTGTCTCTAGATTTTCTCAGCATGAACCAAATATCTTTGGAAATGGTTCAACGTTCAATGTATCATTAGATATTCAAATTAATAATGATTAAGCCATTAACAACATTTTGTTCTTACTGTACATTTCTTCTTCTTAGATTTCCTTACAGACTGATGAACAAATTAGGCTATCTAAAGAAATAGTTCCTGTTGACCCTATGGTGTTTCCTGTGTCTGTCCCTGTAAAGGATTGCTCAGTTCCCTCCAGGCTTCCAAATAACTTTCATAACCACATGAGACATAATGATTTGGATGGCTCAGATGAGAGTCATCCACAACGACAAAAGGTTGTCCCTTCACGTGTGAGTTTCTTTGCACCCAAATAATACATCATTCCATTTTAAATAACGGGCCTGATTTATCAATCTTTCATTATTGTTATGGGTGAATATTTGCATAAGGCAAACTGAAATTAAGCCAAATTTTCAAAAGGTTCATAAATGCTGATTTTCTTCATATTTGTGTGCGTATGCTTATAAAAGCCATCCACCTATAAATTACCTGGCACTAACACATCACAGCTTATTTGTGATGGGTGACATCCATGAAACTCAATAAAAAGGCTTTTTTTTTGCTTTACAAAGCAGAATGTGCAAAAAAAAAAAAAAACTAACTAAACAGTCAAAAAAAAAAGCTTCATGTGAGGCAGAAGTACTTTTGACTCACGTCTACTACAATAATAATAATAAATTTAAAAAAACATTATTTATCAGTGAATCCGACTAAGGACAAAATATGGTGAGAAATTACAGAAATTAATTTGTTGTCATGCTGTATTATTTATCAAGTGAGGTCATAAGAAATGACTTGACACAAAAACTGAGTAAAAAAAGTTTTTCTGCTTATCAACAGAGTTTCTCTGCCAAACTAGGCCAAAACTTTTTAAAGTTGACCAGATGCTTTGGCAAACAGAACTGCTTCCTAAGCCAGCTTTCATCCTCCAGGAAAAATAAATAAATAAATCATACTGGTCTCTGTATATCCATTGCCTCCTAAGGGCATTAAGTGCTAACTCTTTGAGTAATCAATTCTGTGATTCGCACCACCTCGGCTAATGGCTACCACTTGCACTGACCAATCTATCCATAGCTCGTTGCAAACTATAAGATCAGAAGATGAACAATTATTATGGTTTACATAGCTACTATTCTTATGTGTAAATTTAAACATACTCGGGAGCGGGAGGAGGAGACTGATTTTTTTTCTTCTTCTGAATTTACTGGATTTGCATGAATACCAAAGTCTTTGTGTAAATGGTCCTATGAATGATTTATGCATATCTGTTCACATACAACTTGATAAATAAGGCCTGAGTGAACTCAGTGATATGAAAAAATCTCCAGAACCCTCTTAAAAGGTACAGAAAATGTTGCTAATTAAAAAAAATTATGAATCCATACATTCTAGGCAAAGAGTTCAGTAGAAGCTGGAGAATGTGCAGCAAAGCAAGAGAAAAAGCGGTATCGCCACTGCTTGGTGCCACTCGTAATTTCTCCATGTGGCGCTGGTCTTGAGTCCAGAGGACCGGTGCTTTTCCAGAGCCAACTGCGTTCACCAAGGAGCTGTGGAGATGCCATTCCATACACTCCTCCACCAATGCTCAGCCCTGTACGTCCAGGCACTGGCCTTTTCAACAGTGTTAATGTGGAGCATCCAGGCACTGGAGAACAGATTGTGCCACGGGTTCGCTTGTGCAAGGACAGTAAGTGTCCACTTAGCTTTTTAGTGTGTAAACATTGTATACACACAAACACAGAATAACAATATGTGCCTTTAATGTGTCACAGGTGAGAAACATGACTGCAACGCAACATTAGATTCAGGGGAAAAATCAACTAGCATTAAACCGTAAGCAAAAACATAATAATAATAATAATAATAATAATAATAATAATAATAATAATAATAATAATAATAATAATATATTTATCACTGCA
>JAQLOM010000005.1:8697369-8708736 GCA_030068315.1 Chrysichthys thysi
TATTGGCTGATTGAGAGGTTATCTCAAAAACCTGCACCCACACCGGCCCTCCATGGCTCGGATTGCCCACCCCTGGTGTATAGGGTGTACAGCAATGGGCCCAGCATGTAGCCTTGGGGGCTTTTACAATTAAAGACCATCTCATGAGTCGTTGACCATCATCCACGGAGGACCACTTCCACATTAAAACACCGGCATCTAAAAACTAGACAACCTGTTTCTTTATGTCAACATTATAAAAAAGTCAAATAAAAAAAAGATGTCAATTTAAAAAAATAAGATGCTGATTTGATTTTGATCAAATTGTCATCTTTATTTAATCCTTTGTCTCACTAAAGATTTTTCAAGACTTTTATTTCTTTAAATTTTGATTCTTCATTCCTGTCCTCGGGCATCATGGTGGGCCCTTGACCTGGGCGCCTTTCTGTGTGGAGTTTGCATGTTCTCCCTATGCCTGTGTGGGTTTCCTCTGAGTACTCTGGTTTCCCCCCACAGGCCAAAGACATGTAGATTAGGCAGACTGGCTACTCTAAATTGCCCAAAGGTGTGAGTGTGAGTGTGCCAATGGCGGACGGAGCAACACGTCGGTTGGAGTATTCCATATTCCAGTATTTCATTTGATTCCAGTCAAATCAAATGCAATGCAGGGATGGCTTGCAAGATGGCAGACCCTGCATGACATAGGACTAAGTTGTGGATGGATGGATTCCTGTCAACAGCTTGCGTATCAAATTCATACCAACTGCTTAAACCCGTGCTGTATTTTTAGTACAGTTTACATGCTTGTAGATACACTATATAGACAAAAACTTTTGTCACCTAACACACAAACGTTTTTCCACATAGTGTAGATGATTTGGAATAGTATCTTTGTGTCTTTGGACTATGTAATGAACTAGTGTAATGAGTAAAATGCAGCCAACCTTTCCATTACGGTTGGGTACAGTTCACATTTGAAACAATACCAGAACCTGATACCTGGAATTTGGTACCCAATTTTTTTTTATTGTTACTTTACTCTCTCTGTAATAAATAATGAAATTTAAGTTGTCACACAATACATCCAAAGTTCTCAATTTCAACATTTTGTTATTTATTTAGCACATTTTACAAAATAAGACCTTTTTCTACCTCCCTCTACCCTCCCAAAACTGTCCCTACAATTTCCTCCAAAGTACAGTTGTGTATACCAATGTGTATGTAAGTTCTGTACCCAGCCCTATTATCCAACAGAGGTTTATTTGCAATGGACTAATATACAGTTACTATGACTAACTTAGACTGTATCAAGAAATGAAAAGGTAAAACAGTTTTAGTTGTGGTCACTTGGACAACATTTTTATTTGTTAAATTATGACAGCTTCTTTAGTAGGTAGTAAAAGATGAAGTTTTTAATCATTTTTATTCAAGAAGTTTAGTCAACAGCTTCCATTTCTTTGTCTCTAATCTCTTGATTTTTATCAGAAAATGTTTCTGTGGATGGGGTAATCTCTTCTTTAAGGTTAAACCCCAGATCAGTGATGCTCTCATCAGTTTTTTCGGACACTTGTAAGCTTTCAGAGTGTTCTGAAACCTTGCTAGCTTCTGCAGGGAGAACTGCATGTTCACTGATATGAGATATCGTAAACGTTGCTGCTACTTCTTCAAGTCTGGACTTTTCCACTTTCAGATTCTCTGTCTCTCCAGTAAGAGGTGTTGTAGCAGCAGCAGGCTCACTAAGTGCTTCGTCATGGCTCTTTGCTTCCTGATGGATGGCTTTTATTTCTTCTGCTACCTCCAGTTTGGTTGCTGTGTCTTCAGCAGCTCTGGGTGGTTGGCTTTCCTCTAGTTTCTGATAAAGGCTCCTTCTCTCTTCCTGTAGTGCTCTGCAGAGATTCTCCAGTTTTTGTGTCTTTAAAGTGAACAGCTCAAACTCTTTGTCTTTCACTGCTTTCTATAAAGGATTAAGAGAACATACTAGAATGTTATTTTTTAAACTGAGCTCAGATAGCCCAACCTCTGTAAACCTAGTAGTAATAGTAAACCTCTGTTATAGTAGTTAATAGACTTTCTTACATCTGCAACCATTTCAATAAGAGTTTTATTACAGCCATCAAAGCGTGATTTCCATGAACTGGCCTCCTTCTCTAGCTTCTTCATCTTTTTTGCCATCTGCAAATATAGATTTTTAAAAACTTAATAATGTCAAATATTAAACTTGCAGTGTTCAATTATTTGTGTTACATAGTAAAACAGTAAAGGTGAACTAGAGATGCATTCACGCAAGAGTGAATGTTATTGTGATTGTCCCATGGTGCAAAAAAAGATGAGTGCAGCCAGTGACAAATGGATGCGTGTTGGGTGAGCTGGTCTGGGCAATGAAATGAAGTTTGGTGTCTCTCTGATTGAAGCCTCACTGACCAGGATGACTTTGATTCTAAAACTGGAACAGTGGCCTGATGGATATCAATAGTTGCTTGCATAATCACACTAATAAGGTATCCTAATAGTTGCTTTTATAATCCGATTTAAGATCCCATAATTACTAGATTTTTAAAGAGGTACCTACTTTATCTATGTCTTGTTTGAAGCTGGCATAAACCCCACTACTCTTTGACACAGCTCCTTTAAATTCATCAAACTTCTCAGAATACACAGCAATCTGTAAATGGAAAGTACATTGAAGTTACAGTGAACTTACAAAAATATACAGTGATTTAAGATATGGCTGAAAAAGTATATGGTTTGATCCTGTTTACCTGGGCTTTCATGTCAATTTCTTGCTCTTTCATCAGTGTCACTTGTAGTTTGGATTCAGCAGCTTCCTTTAGTAACTGTCCATGAAGAAAAATAGGGCTGTATTAGTTTAGTGCATGTAAAATGTGAACATGAATGTGAACTTTCTGAAATCATGACGCGCACATGCGCTCTCTCCAGTTTGCGCTTCTCTTCAGCATCTTTCAGCAATGCATTTGCCTGAGCAAGTTTGGTCTCCAACAACTTCTGCTGTAGGTCTCTATGCTTGAACACTTTCTCAAGATTCTGCAAGAGTCAGACACAATAAACGAGTGAATTTGAATTCATAGACTAGAGGAAGCATGTCATATCATGCCAATAGACTTAAAAAAAAAAGGACAGTGTCATTAACGCAAAGCAGTATTAGAACACATCACATCTGATATTCTACCTTTTTGAAATTTAGTTCATTTCTGGGGTAAAAATGAGCAAGGAGGCATGAGCCCCCCCCATCAAGATTAAAAACATCAATATAAGGGTTGATTTGAAGCATCCAAATCAGATTATATGCTGTGTTTTAGGGTTTTATGCAACAGCACCATTAAAACAGTCATGAAATATAAAGAATGATGTGAAGAAATGATACTGGGGCTGATTTCTTTCTAGCCCAGACTGTAGAATCATGACAGTCTTGTCAGTTAATTACATAGGGTGTAATGACCCCCGATTCATTTTCCATTTAGGCAGATATTTTTGAGCTGGTTTTGCTGACACCTTCGTAACATCATCAGACGTGACTGAGAGGGCACGTGAAATTCAGTCATCAGTTTAATGAATGAGAACATGGTGAATTAGTTACTGTCATGCTAAAAAAAAAGGCATTTGGCAATTGTCCAATCAAAGTACAAATTACACAAAAGGGACACAGACATAATTGTAAGTGTTTCTTTTTTTGAAAAAATGCTTGAACTGTTTTTTATTTGTATTTGGTGGAAACACGACATGAACCCATGAGAGCATTACGGAGTTTCTTGTCTGTATAATGAATTATCACAAATAATAAAACCTGAGGGCGGCATGGTGGCTGAGTGGTTAGCACCACAGCTTCTCACAGTGAGAAGGTCCTGGGTTCGAGCCCCGGGTTCGGCATGGGTGCCTTTCTGTGAGGAGTTTGCATGTTCTCCCTGTGTTCGCATGGGTTTTCTCTGGGTACTCCAGTTTCCTCCCACAGTCCAAAGACATGCACAGAGGGGATTAGGCTAATTGGCTACACTAAATTGGCTGTAGGTGTGAATGGTTGTCTGTCTGTGTGTGTTGCCCTGCGGTGGATTGGTGACCTGCCCAGAGCGCATCCTGCCTCTCACCCGATGTCAGCTGGGATTGGCGCCAGCTTCCCCCCTGACCCTGAACAGGATTAAGCGGCAGAAGACGAATAAAACCGACTGCAACTGCCTTTAAGGTTGTAGCCATCCTATCTAATATGTCAATCAGGTGCATCTGTTTACTTCCTATTGTGAAGAATCCCAATTCAATTACTTGTGAATGAGTGAGCTACAGGATTAGGTTTCAGTGTCTCACACTGAGACTTTTAAAACCAAAAGTAACTTTCACCCTGTGGTAAAAGTCTCATACCTCTTCTCGCTGGTCATATTTAGCAATGAGGCCTTTGAGTTTTTCAGCCAGTTCACTGTTCTCCTGGCACAGTTTGTTGTTGCGATTGCTGTGCTCCTCAATCTGGGCCTGGATGTCTGTGAGTGTGTTCTGAAAGTGAGTAGTGATTTCCTTCCTCTTCAGGTCATCTTCACGGCACCGCTGAAGGGTCTCCTCCTGGCAAAGGGCACGGCAAAACATGCATTACTTTTCTGCAAACTCACATCAAAAATACTCCATTGTGTAAACATCTCAACAAGGGTTTTACACAGTCACACCTTGAGAGTCTTGTTATGTCTCTGCAGCTCTCTGCAAAGCCCCTCAAGTTTACTCCGGGCCAGCACTGCTCTACTGTGCTCACTCTGCAGCTGATCTTTCTCCTTCATCACCTGCAGCAGTTTCTTCTGTAGCATCTTCAGCTGTTTGTGATCTGAGCGGTACTCTTCCAGCTGTGGACAGCCCAAACAGGGTTTATTTATGACTGTTCCAAGACCATATTTGATATGACTTAAAATCTCATGAACACAAAAAACGCACATCCTGCAGTATAGTTTATAGGAGTCCTTGCTCACCAGCTCTGCATGCTTCTTTATAAGAGCTTCCAGTTTCTGCTCAGGATTACCAAGCTTGTTCAGGCTTTGCATAAGAATCATAGCCTCCTTCCCTGTGGTGACAGATGTTATTTTATATAACATCAAAGTTGAATTCAGTAATCAGAAGAAGCATGCTTTCGTAACAGCATGGCTATGGCCGTAGTTCCGCCTGCAATGTTTATATGACTAAGCTTATTCCTAATATGTTATAATTCTATACCACTTATATGGTGTATGCTTCACATAAACTAATATTTAAAAAGCTTGTAATTGTTGATATGATGAAGTTTTCTAACCGACTAAGGAAACCTTTATGAAGCATTTGGAAGGAGTCTCTAGCATCTGTTCTTCCTTTTGTAACAGAAGAAAGTCAGAAGTAAAGCTGTGAAGCACAATAATGCCTACAGGACAGAGAGGTTTGTGGTTTCTCAATACCCTGACAAGTTACATCTTATTTTTTTACCCTATTAACTAAGAGAGAGAGAGAAAATTGGAGGCTGGCAAGGAAACAACTGTTTATAGCTGTTATTATTTATGTGATAAAAGTAAACAATTTGTTTCTTGGATGTTCCATGACATTAACCATATCTATGACCAAAAAAGTATGACATGACATATTCTTTGGGTGATCTTCTTGGCTACATCACACCATCCCACCCCACTGATGATTATGTTCCTATATCATACCACATCATCTCTTCATTCATTATTTATACCACAATATCACAGTCATTCAGAAAATATGAACTTTTCTATCAAGAAAAAGTGCCTCACCAAGGCTTTTTAGCATTTTCTTTTCTAGCCTGGGGTCCTTGGCTTTTCCAGACTCTTTTATGTCTGTGACTGCCTCTTCCTCCAACTCCTCATTTTCAGTTGGCTTCTCGGCTGCCTGATAGAAGCTGATGATGTCCTCTAACTGCTTATTCAGGTCCTCAGTGCGGTCAGGGATGACATCCACAACAGGGACGCTGTTAAGGGTTTGTTCCTCTGCAGGCTGGCTAAAGTTCTCCATTCTAATAATCACTGAAAAGACAAGAAAAGGTTATTTCAACTTAGTTATTATGACGGATGCTTTCGGGTATTAGTAACATTTGGTTTTTGTGCATGTGAAAAACTGTTTAAAATGTCCCAGCATTTTCAAAAGCCCAAGAATAGCTTTATAGAGATAGGGATGTTTAAGGAAGTGCTGCTTGTTTTAGTGGGGTTGGTGGTGCTGGTGGTGTTGATAGCTTCTTTTGTAGTACCAAAAATGTACCTGCTAGCAGGATTTTTTTTATTTTTTTATTTAAAGTTTTAAAGACATGTAGTTTACAGTGAAATCTTTGAGGTTGTTTACCCCTGTGCTTATGCTGCTTATTTTCACTGCTCATTTGGTTAAATTTAGCCCCTGTCCAAGCTGATCACCCCCTGGTCACCCCCTGGCGTCACAAGCATAGCACATGGCACATGGCACCTGTTCTAGGCCAGCAGTCTATTTTAGGATCTTCTTAATATGGTCAACTTATTTATTATTCCTAAGCATATTTCTTTCTGCATCATTGATCATATCCTTGGTGTGTTTTATTTTTTTACTGTTTAGAAGTAAACTTGGTTTTGTAATTTTTTTAATACGAGTATTGTAGTTTGCTTTAGAGACTTACCAACCTATGGACACATATTTTCAAATTACACATTGCGACTACTTGTAGTTTTATATACTTAGTATGCCATATCTCCGCATAGCACATTCTTAGACAAATTGGCACGCACTTTTAAACCGTAACATGCGTTTCACATTCTTCATGCTGAGAGTGGTAAAACAGTCAATACTATAATGACATGATACAAAGATGACTGGAAAAGTTGATATATTTATGCAATGTATGTATAGCATATGGTGTTATTTGGTGTTTTGAGTTTAAAAGAGAATCCCAACAGTACTTACCAGCAGCAACAGTGAAGTAGACAGGAGAGGAGCGAAGGAGAGGTTTGGAGCGCCTGCTCCTGCAAAGACAGCAGCTGTGATGGGCAGACCTCAAAATAATCTGGTAGGACACTATTCAAACCCACACTGGTACACACAAATGTTAGGGCACTCCAACAATTTAAATTCATTGTACTGTATAAAACTGTTTGTTATTAAATACTAAGGAATGTGAACATAATCTATTTGCATAGTGACCTAATATTTTCTTAACAAACTGACTGATTAATTATGAAATTACAGCAGTGTTTTAAGGGCCTATTAGTTATGATGTAATACAAAGTTACCAAAATCAACATCATTGTATCATGATGCCGTGATGAACACGGCAAACAGAATATATGGTTAGTGTGAGTGGTTCCATCTGTATGAAATCTAATGAAATCTTGTGGACAGGCCCAACGTTTCTGAACCCAATGCTGGCACTTACAGGTTAGGTAGCGTTAGTGACATTACTATTATTACAATTAGTATAGCTTTCATAAATACACCCTAAAAACATCATCCATAATCAGACCACACAATAAGATTCTTTTCCTTAGCTATTATTAATAGTCATTCAGAAACCCGAGCGATATCATTAATCAAATTAAGTACATCATTATATAAATTTGGTAATGGCTTGAAATAAGGTGTGTTTAGAAGTTACTTTTTACCTTTATTACAATAATGGAGAGAAATTTAACATAAAACTGTGAAATATTTCTTTTCTATATCTTTAATAGCTGCATTTGTTTACCCTGATACATTAGCATGGGTGGGAAACACTATAGAGCTGCCATTGTTGCCATTTTTACTGACACAGCATTAACCTCCTTGTGAAAAAGAGCTTTTGATAACGTGTCATTTGCCCCTCTCTGGTTGGGATACTATCACAACATGTGCCTCTGCTCTGAACAGACAATACTACCACCTGGATATCTGGATATCAGATCACAGATGACCATGCCTCATGGAGCCATGAATTTTTACTAAACAACATTGGTGCATTGGGGAAAATGATTTACATATTCGCTAAAATTTCTCAGATGGATTATGGGAAATCATAGCTGAATGGAAAGGACAAGCAACTCTTCACGAGGGCTGGTATGTTCACTCTGAAACATGGACTTTAGGCATAAGAAACTATGATATTAACAGCTGTGTTTAACCTAGCTTGATCTTTTAAATAAAAAAAAGAAAAAAAAACACCACACAATTGTATGCATAAGAGAGTACATGGGTAAAATATAAATAATGAAATTATTCATGTTTCATTCCAAGATAAAAATCTCTGGCATTTTATTTCAATGATTAGGGGTATAAATGTGTTTAGTTTTAACATTGTTGTTTTCTAAGGAATTAATGAATCACTTAACATTACAGCAGTTAATTGACTTTAAGTTTACTTTAATGCATAATTCATTGTCTTTTTATTGTGGGTTTTCCTCATCACACAGGGGCTTTTTTTCTGCTGACAGAGTTAAATGGGGATTATGTGTAGACCACATGCCCAGTCTTTTTGTGTATGCCTAAAGATGAAAGGGAAATATGCACTGGCAGGGGTTTTTCCTCAGTCGAAAGGTCACCCGGAGCAGCAGAGTGTTAGTTAGATCTCTGCAAAAGCCACAGGTCGGCCATGAGGGCTAAGCTCCACAGAGTGCCTGAACTTACAGCACCTAGACCAAGTTATGTCATTAAACTACATAAAGAACTTCTATGAGGGCTTTGTAAGTAACCCATACCTTAGTTTATATTTGTTTTTTCCCAAGTTGAATTTTTTTTCATATATTTTATATTATTTATGAGAATTCTACAATATGCAGTATTTATATGGTTCTTTCATCTTAATGGATGTTTGATGATTATCAGTACAGCCTTTTAGCTGGTCTTCCTAATGGACGTTTCTAATGGATGTCTATCTATCTATCTATATATACAATATATAGAAATCATTATGTTGATTGTGTGTTTGTGGTTTTGTTTTAGCTCCGGCCACCCACTGTGATTGGTCAGTTCCACACCCTGTTCTTTGGCTCTGTGCGTATGTTTTTCCTGGGGGTTCTGGGATTTGCAGTTTACGGCAATGAGGCTCTTCACTTTAGCTGTCTCCCTGACCGGAGGGAATTAAATGTCTTCTGTTACAACCAGTTTCGACCAATAACACCTCAGGTACACTTCAACACAGTTTGTTTTCAGCATTTAATTCATGTTTGTGTGAGTGTGTGTAGGTTACTGAGTACATCTCGAAATATTGTAATGAACATATCTCTCACAGGTGTTCTGGGCCTTACAGCTTGTAACAGTCCTGGTGCCAGGGGCTGTGTTCCATCTTTATGCAGCATGTAAAAACATGGACCAGGAGGACATTCTTGAGCAGTCTATCAACACAGTCTTTTATATAATCTCAGTGTTTTTGCGGATGATCCTAGAGTTGGTAGCATTTTGGTTGCAGAGCCATCTCTTTGGGTTTCTGGTTCAACCTGTGTTCATGTGCGATGCCAGCTCATTGGAAAAGGCCTTTAACATCACCAAGTGTATGGTTCCAGAGTACTTTGAAAAGACGATCTTCCTCAGTGCAATGTATGTATTCACCATCATCACTGTGCTTTTGTGTATTGCTGAGATTGTTGAAATTCTTCGCAGAAGGGGGTGATATTTGGGCACACAGTGACGACTATATTTTCATGTAAGTGTTCATACAAAAAGTTTTTGACAACTTTGTTTTTCATATTTTAATGATTTTAAAACATCCATCCAGCAGCCATTTTATCGTTTTCTCAGGTAGAATGGAATATCACTGAATATCTGTGGAATGTACTTAACTAGGGTCTACATTTTTAGTTACACAATACTAATATATTTTACACTATGTTCTTATGTAGGTTTTTTTTCTCTGCACTCTCTACACTTCTTTTTTCTCTTGTACATAATCACATAGAAGCAAATCCTTGCCCTTTCTGGAAGTACACAAGGGATTTTTATAGGTTAATGAATATTATACAATAAACTCTTTTGCCAGCAATGAACACAAAACAGTATGTTTACTGAAATGAGCGTTTTTATGGGATTATTACACTTTAAAAGACCAAGAAGTGTCATTGTATGGTAGTGTATGCTCACAAAGTAAAAATGCATTGTTAGTTTATTTATGTATGTTTTTAGAGGGTTTTTTTTTTTACTTCACAACTATAGCAATACTTCATAAGTATAGCAATACCTTTACTGCAAAATTGATCATTTCCTGCCAGCTCATTCTAATTTAGAAATAATCTTTGGTTACTGTCAGCATTTTACTCCCTGCCCTCACCTGCTCAAACCAGCATTTTTATCTTGCCAGCTAAGATGAATGTAAAAAGCTGGCAAAATAACAATGTTAATTACGTCAGCTGGATGAAACACTGATATAAGCGTTAGTCAAATCCACAACTGTCACATCAGCTCAGGCAATGACACCAGTACACCAGCAGAGGGCCCATCCCCTTAATTCTAACCACCCTCTTCCTGATCTGCTATCACTTCCTGTTCCACAAATTCTAAAAGACACACACACACTCATTTACAGACACACACACACACTTTTGTTTGTCAGATTACACACCTGGAAAAGATTTTGAATAGCCATTTGTGTTAACAGCCCCAGTGACTAGCCACAGTTTGCGCTTTCTGTAGGACCTCTGTGTCCGTTGCATCTTATGATGCAGGCATGTTTTTCTTAATGGCAAGGAGGAAGTTTGCCACCACTGTGTCATATGTTTTGCAAACCACATGGTCAGATCTCTTATATTCTTCCTATACATTCTCTAGCAATATGTTTAGCTAATTGTAGACAGGCAAAGCAGACAGACAATAGATTTCAACTGATACTTGACTTCAAGCAGCTAGCTACAAAATGGTGTTTGTGTGGAGCACATAATGTTAATTGTTTAGCTAGCTTTCTTGGTAGAATACATCATGTTCAAATAGTCTTGGTGGCTTCCTCTTTTAAAGTATATACAGTAGAGTATTAAAGCCAACACTTGGCCCAAGGTGTTCTGTTATAGCTAAAACGATGTGATATAACAATGGTTTAAATAAATTGGGAAGCTTGATCTCGTGCCACATCTCACATGCAGAATATAGTGCTAACACTTTCAGACAGTTATCCAGGCCCCCAAGTGGTGCAACAGGGAAGAAATTTGTGACAGACAGAAAGCTCCAGCTCCTGGTGTTGCACAAGTCAGTGCAGTCCTGGTGCTACTCCCAAGCTGGATAAATTGAGCGGGGTTGCATCAAATAGGGCATACAGCATAAAAACTTTGCCATATTTAACAAGTGGATGGGGCGGCACGGTGGCTGAGTGGTTAGCACTGTCGCCTCACAGCGAGAAGGTCCTGGGTTGTGAGCCCCAGGTTTGGCACAGGTGCCTTTCTGTGTGGAGTTTGCATGTTCTCCCCGTGTTCGCATGGGTTTCCTCTGGGTACTCCG
>JAQLOM010000005.1:8708836-8720376 GCA_030068315.1 Chrysichthys thysi
GAGACGACTCGTTCTTCCCAAGTCACATTAAAGATTCGTTCAAAATGAACGAATCGTTCAAGAACGACCCATCACTAGTTGTAAGGTGTTTCTAGCTGTTTTAGTGATGGGAGGAAGTTAGCCCATGTACAAAATGGTGTTCTCAAGTAAAAGATGGCTCATTTTATATTTTTTACAGAGCGAGTGTGTAGGACAAATTAATTCCAAGTGTGTCACTGAGTAAAGAAAGTTGCTCCAGTTTCTTTATTAAACATTTATTTGTAAGTAATTTGAGGTAAGAACATTGCTGACAAATCCTTATCATATAACTTTAATATACTTATGGACATCTTGTAATCAGAAAAAAAAACACAGTATCATAGAGAAATCAGCTGCCTTCGTGGGCAATAAATAAATATGTATGAATACCTGTGAATGATGTTCATGTAAGATATACATACTGGTGATATATCAAATGCAAATAAATACAGTTGAACTAAATGAAACAAAAAACCCTATTAGTTATAATGTAAACATGACATAAAAAGTCTTTCATATAACTAACCTTATCATGAGCTCATTGTTTTAACACTCACTGAATATAAATTTCAACTATAGCCTATATTAAGTGAACATTAAAATGGAACATTAGATTGATCTTGTCCCAAAATATCATACTAATTTATATTTCCTCTCTATGGCTAATACAATACTTTCATTTTGAGACATTTAAAAACAATTGCACCTTAAAACTTTATACAATCAGACACACAGTTCAATTCAAATTTGATGTCAAGAAAAAAACTTGTACAGACATCAAGTCTTGTTCATTTGTTCTCACACAGGACACACTACAGAAAAAAAAATAATTACAGTACATGATTGTGTGTGTGTGTGTACCTTGGCGTGAGTGCATGTGTGCTTAGGTGTGTATGTAGGTGCTTGTGTGTTCATGAAAATTTGCGTAGTGTTGGGCAGATTACTTAGAAAATGTACTCAGGCACTGATTATAAATATGGATTTATGAAACATATAATCTGATCTTTTTTTTTTTTTTAATTATGGTCAGTTATTAGGCAGGTGTAGTTCAAGATTAATTAAGATATGCTTTCAGACATATGAAAATGTTGTGCCTAAATTGCTCCATGTTAGAAAAATGATGTTTCGGTTAGCTACATTATACTTCCTGATTTCAATGGCTTAGTACGTGAAAAAAATGTAAACATACAATACTTAATTTTTTTGTAATCAAATATGATATTATCAGACAGAATGTGACTATGTAATGTCTACAAAATTAGTCTGTAAATAAATAGTTTTTTAATGCATCCTGGGTTGATTGCCATATTACTTTTTCATGACCTGAATGCATAATCCTGTCTATGTAGCCCATCATTTTTGTAACCTGAATACATAATCTAGTTGATATGTAATCCTTTACTACCCAACACCATGTGTATATTTATGTGCATATAATTGACTAAATAGTGGCTGGAATGTTGCGCTATTTGATAAAAATCAATCATACAATGATTTCAAATAGCCCAAATATCAACTGCACAGCATCAGTCAATTACTTCAGTAGAAAGTGCTTTACATAGTCATCTAACTGCATAACATTTACAAATGACTTTCGGTTATCATAGCAATAATACATTGTCATATCATCAACTACATGAACAACATGTCACTGTGTTGCATAAGTGCTGAAAAGTCCAAAGATTAAACAATTGCACCAGCAAACATAAATAACATCTATATACCAAGCAATATTGTAGCACTACTGAATTTAGTATTCAAATTGTATAATGTGTTTCGAGTGCAATTTCAAAAGCATCAACAGTACTTTAGATCAGTTTAACACTATATTCACTGCTTTAACAATACATCCAATACTTCTGTCTCACTGAGGCATAGGCAAACAATTCTAAAAAGGCACAAGCTGATCAGACGGGGATGATTAAGTTATAGTCATGATCAATATATATTAATGCACTAGATTTGGAAAGTGATGGTCATTTTTAATTGCTGGAAAAATAGAAAGAATTTCCAATAATTCTGAAATTTGAATAAATCTCCTGAAATACCTCTTCAATATTTATGGACTGCATATTAATATTTATTATGGCCTTATATGTATAGACAAAATGAGTGGTGGTTACAGGAAATGTGACTCTGATATGGCAGTTTGATTAAAACATGTGCTGTGCATCTGTATATGAAATTATGTGCATATACGCTTTATCATTTATTTTGGCCACATATTGCACCTTACCAAAACAACAATCATCATAGAAGCTTGATTTAGCTTGACTTAACAAAACGTTTTGCAAAAAGTTATTTGAATCAGCTTTTTGGAGGATTGCCAATAATATCCTCTGACGTGATCCTGAGGGATGCAATAGCCTCTGCACAGATGTGGACACTCTCCTCCTGCTTGTTGTCCTTGCTGGCAAGGCCAGTGCAAGATATTGGCTGCTCCTGCATCTGGGATGATATGTTGCTTACTCCAGGTCCTGGAATAGAAACCGAGGCTTGCCTGGAATTAGCCCTCTCTGATATGTCCCCCTGTGGTAGTGACTGAGAGAGTCTCTCTACAGAAACACCAGATGGACAGATGGAGGGCATCCTTAAACCTCCAATGGGGACCATTGGGATGGGAGTCTGTACCTGCTGCTGAGAGTGCAAAGGCAAGTGGCTGAAGATGCCTTGGCCAGGGAGGGTGGATGCATCAGTACCACAGCGAACGCCATCAGTGACATTCTGAAGAATGGTCTCTCGTTTATCCTGAATTAAACATTAGCACAATTTATTGATATTGTGAGTGATCAAATGATCTTATTGCTATGAAATGGTTATTGATATTACAAGTTGAATCAGAATGTCTATTAGAAAACCATTAACAATCAGAAGCTTTACATTTAAGTAACATACCATTTCTTGGTACATTGCAATGGTTTGTCTTAGGGTAGAGGCTTCACATTTTATCTCCCTGCTTGAATCCACATAGGATCTGTGCTGATAAGTCCCCCTGCGTGGTGATGCAGCCTTAAGCATGCCTCTGTGTTGACCACGTGGGGAGGATGCACGATACTTTGATACATCTGTCACTGGTGAAATGGGCCTTACAGGTGAGAGCTGGCAAATGGGTGAGAGATCGCCTCTCATGTTCACATCTCGCCTTGGAAAAATGGGTCTCAAGGGGGAGGGAGCCCTTCCTGGAGTTGGATGACCTTGTGGGGACAGATCCCCCCGTACACAGATGTTCCTTTGATAAGGCGAGTCCCAACTTGGAGAGAGCAGTTGCGGGGAACAGGGATCAAATGAGGTGCTTGTTTGCTCGAGAGTCAGCTCATCCTCATTACTAACTGATGATGCTTCAGGTCTTTCTTTAGGATCCAAGTTCTTAGTGAAACAGATGGAGGGAAATGGTTTGTTACATGTGTAAGGCTGAGGACTTGTGCTTCTGGAGAGGGTTCTTGGCGTAGAGTCCCCGTCATAATCGTCATCATCATCATCATCTGGTTCATCTCCATCTTCCTCACCACCATCTGAATCATCTGCATCAGAGAACTGATGTTTAATAGCTGCATCCATTACTGGTCTGATCTCTGATGATTTCTGTACATTATCTTCATGTTCTGAAAATAAATAGAGAATCAAATGAATTAATTACGTCTAAATAAGTAATTCAATTTTGTATTTTCAGAAATCAGCTGTAATTACTTATTGTTTATATTTGGCCTCCGCCACTGTCATTCTGTTACCCATAAAGGACTTACCAGCAATATCTGCGTTGTCCATATTCATGGGTGAAACGCCAAGCTCAAGGCATTTTTTCAAGTGAGCTTTTGACTTCATATGCTTAGTCAAGTTCCCTTTATTTGAAAAAAGACATTGTTTGACCTCATCAAATAAAAATATGTTTAAGAGTAGCTAAAATTATATGATACAAAAATATGGTAAAAAACCAACCTTTTGTTTTAAAGGCAAAGTTGCAGCACTTGCATATATAGGGCCTCACATCTGTATGAGTACGTATATGTTTCTTTAGCATACTAGGTTTTTTACATCGAATACCACACTCTTCACAAATATACTTCCCGCGGCCACGACCCCTGACATACACATAGTCCTCATTTGATTTGTACCTGTAAATCAGTACATACATTAGCAAAATTTTCATCAATAAAGCACTTCTGGTATTTGTACAGAAAGATACTACTCACCCTCCTTCAAAAATCTTTACTCGAGCAGGCTCTGTTTGCCTTAAAGGTGCCTCAGTTTCCTTGCTATTGTCATGTGAAGTTTTACATTTTTGCTTAATATCTTTCATTTGTGCATCATATGCCATGTCTCCCACTCTAGCACCAATGGTCCCCTGTAAAAAAAAAAAAGTATATATATATATATATATATATATATTGTATAAACTAATATAGTTGAATGTATGCACAAAGACCAATAAACACGATAGGAAAAGGTAAACAACCAACCTGTTCCTGCTTGTGACTTGACAAAGTTGAAGTTACAAGTATTCCTGGTTGATACATGGCTGCGATTGTATATGTGGTATTTTGTTTCTTCTGTTTAGATTGGAGAAGGGCAAGAGCCTTTCCAGTACTGAGATTTGGTGGATTTGGATTATGGCATCTCATAAACCAAGAGGCATACACAGAGAAATGAGGTACTGTTTGGGTGCTGTTAGGTTTGGAGCAATTGAGATAACACCAACTCACACGTGTTGTAGTGTGAAGACCTGGAAACTGAGATAGTATCCAAGTATTGGCAATATCTTTAGGTAAGGTGGTTGAAGCAATCTGCACTGATATAGGCAAATTATTTACCAAAATTGCTTCTGGAGAAACATTGCTGTGAAATGGTAAGCCTGCTTTATTATAGAAGTCTATGTTAGGATTCTCCATTTCTATCTCCTCAACATTCGGAACGGGATTTTGTATATGTGCTGATTTACTTTCTTTCTTCTGTTTCTCTTTTCCAAGATCAGGATGTCCTAATTCTACGGCACTAAGTTCTTCTACAATCTGTCCATACATATTCTCATCTTTGACTCGTTTTTGCTGAGTTGCTTCAATAAAGAGCTCAACACTACTGGCAGGAGAAAGCATTCGCTTACTAGCTCCACCACTTGGAGCCTCTGTAGTTGAAATGGTTCTAGAGGTCAAGGATAGAGGTATGCCTGTATTAAGTTTTGCAGGTGATGACTGTGGGTTGTGCAGTTGTCCTCTTGGATGTCCTGGTGTTTGACATACATCAAAACCTACTCTGTGTTGTGATGTAACACTTGAACATTGACTTTGAGCGATGACGTTATTAGGTGCTATGTTTGTTGCATATTGAGAATCCAGAATATGAGATATACTGGTGTATGTGATGTTTCCATAGCATGGTACTTGCATCTGAATTCTGACTGGAACTAACAGACCTCGCAAGCTCTGATTGGCTAAAGCAGGCTGCGCTTGTGAAAGAACTGCTATTGTTGACAGGACATTGGTCACACTGTGTGAATGTTCTTTTGGTAAATCTGCCAGAGGGATTTGAGGATCTTCTGCTATTTTTGAATCCTCAGGTTCTTTCTTTATTTTCTGCTTTAGGCCATGACATTGATGTATATGTAAAGTCTGGGAAAGAAGAGGCTGTTTATGAGGGATTTGCTCTGGCATGCTAGGCAGGTCTGGTGAAATTAGTTGCTGTGGAGAAACACTTCCATGCAACAAAGAGTACTTCATTTTCTCGATGCCACTACAAGAAACTTCCAAGAAAAACTGTTTGTCTGGTGAAGACATTTTCCTGCCCATTTCAACTGCATCTGAGCTTCCCTGGGTAGCATTCATCTCCACAGATTTATCATGGGTTACATTCTCTGGATCACCACTCAAAGAAGCCTGCCTAACCAAACAGCCTCGTCTTCGTTCTTTAAATCCACATTCACTGCCATAGATGTCACTTTGGATGGGGCTAGTTGAAAAAGAAATGTTGCTATAGTCAAAGGACTTGCTCCTAAATTCTGGTAGTTCAGTGGGTAAGTTGCAGGGTGCCTGTTCTGATGCTGAGCGCCTCATCTCCCTCTGCTGGCTTACTGAGCTTCCTGGAACAGACAAGAACTCCAAACACTTACTAAACTCATCCGATTTAGCAGGAGATGCTGCATTCACACTTTCCTCTCTGTCAAGTGATTGAGAAAAGCTTGAGCTGTGAGACAAATTGCTATCCTGGCTTGGGCTCCTGGAGAGACTAGTACAAGCAGATTCAAAGCTTGATTCACCCGAGGAACATTCCATCTCAGCTAAGCGCAAACGTTTCTTTTTTGGAGGTAGCTTTTCCACTGGGAAGTTTGACAAAGTTTCACTCCTCTGAGGCCACTGGAATTCTTCTCTGTTTTTTTCATTTGGTCTAACCTGCACGTCTCGTACTTTTTCAGGTTTGTCAGGCTCTTCGGTAACTCTAATCTCTGGAACTTGAATACCAGACTGAAAAGCTAGTTGTTTAGATAAATGAGACCACTGGTAGATCAAACTACTTCTACTGTATTGGCTCTCTATTTTTCCAGAATGTACGAGTGGGTCAGTTTTGTAATTTTCCTTAATCTGCTCCTTTTCAATTAATTGGTAAAGGGTACTTTTATTGAACTGTTGTGACTCAAAATCAGTGGCCTTCTCTGCAGAACTTGGCCTACTTAATGATTTTGTGTGCTGAATTACAGAGATAACATTGCTGCCAGCCCATCTCTCTGTGTCAGTATATGCAGCATCTAAAATATCTTGCTTTGTACAAAGGTCCCCTGTGAGGTCAGGCAAGCATGAAGGTTTATTTTGGATTGGAAAATCTTCTTCTTCCATAATGTTCTTTCCTTTCCTACGTTTCCTTGTAGCATTTTCCATCATGTGGTTTTGAAACATGAGGCATGACTCCGATTCTGGACAATTCTCTGTTCCAATTTTAGAATCATCTGCATTGTCAACTTTTGGCTCTGATTTCAGGCCACAAACCAAAGTGTGGTTATCTGAGTCTGCATGTCCTTCATGTGCAGAATGCTCAAAGGCAGCCTGTCGCATGAGCTTTCTCATGCCCATGGAGCTACGAAAGGATATTTCCTCATTTGTCATCCTCTCATCAAAAGAATTAGTGCTTCTTAGCGCCTGTGGTGCACCTACATTGGAATCTGATGGTGTTGGAAGAGAGTTGCTCCGTAAAAGTAAACCACATTCTGGTGGGGTTTCTAATAGTTCAGTCCTACACTGAAACATTTCAGGGATTTCCTGATACTCTTCTTCTTGAAAAGATTCCGATTCGATTTTTATTGATCTGGCCAGGTCTTTTTTATGTCTGTGCAAATGGCATGTGGTGTCCTCAGGTGCCATTCCTTTGGTCAATTTTATCATAAAACTAGATGGAGTCTCATTTATGTCTGTCATGCAAGTCTGTACAGTGATTGACTGCCTTGGCTTGGCACTTGGTCTATAACACTTCCCAAACATAATTTCTTGATATGACTTTGCATTTGCACTGGGTTGATTGAACTGCTGTTCTGCACTTTCTGAGCGTGAAAAGTAGCCAGAGTCAGTGCTGCCCTTGCTGTAGGAGCTAGGGAGAGAGAGGGAATCTTGACTTCTTTTCTCTGAAAGCCGCAGGGCAAGTCTTTGCTTTATGGTAGAAGACTCAAGGTCTTGGTCCACCTGAGTGACAATAACAGGTGTCATCATTTCTCGAAACTGCCATAAAGATATTTTTCCTGACATACTCTCGTTTGATGGACTTTGTGTAAAGGTTATCCCAGGAATCTTTTGTGTATATCTACCACACGCTTCCTTTACAGTCTCCCCAGTTTCCTTTATCTGGATAGAGCTGCCTCTGTGCAAGGGCTGCCTCTGTGCAAGACCTGACTCTTCTCTCACCTCCTCATCAGTGTCAGTGCTCTGCTCAGCATCTGAGTGCATCTCTCCTTCTCCTACTGTCACTTCTTCATCCTTACTACTGAGCTTCCTATCTCGCTCGGAAAATGGAAACAATCCTGCTTTAACAGCATGGGTGTGAGACTTTCTGTGTTTGTACAAATTGCTTTTAGTTTTAAATGAGAAACCACAAGGAACACATGGATATGGTCGCTCACCAGTGTGAGAACGTATGTGTTTTTTCAGCACGCTGGGTTTTGCGCATGCTCTTCCACAGTAATGGCACACATACTTTCCTGTCTTCTTCACTTTCAGCTCTTTTTTGTGCACACCCACTGACAGGAGGTTAACACTTGATTGGAAACATCTTTTGCCAGGGGGAGGGAAACGCTGTGCCTTCCTCCATGTGTAGATTGGATTCTGGTTACTGGCTTGTAAGAGGGGACTAGTTCCTGGCCCCACTGTTTGTGTCTCAATACTGGGACATGACCTCAGATCATCTTTGTGGAGTCTCTCTGTTAGTGGTATTTTGTCCTTCGTGCCAGGGAAATGATCTCTTTCGCCCATTTCAGAATCAGACTGATTCTCTTCTTTCAAAGTGCCTCCCTGTGGGGAACATCCTACTGCAATAGCGGGTTCAGGAGTGTCCATGATGGAAATATTATTTTTCTAATATCAGTTCTTATGTCTGCTACATCTTTGCTACTTCATTTCGCAGGATCCATTAGTATGAAATGTCCTAATTAAATTGGCTGAATATCTTTTTTATGTGCCATAAGTTCCAAAATGTACAGATGTAGGCTCCAGACTGATTGGGGGAATCTAAAAAAAAATGGTGGATAATTTTCTTTCCAGTGTTTTAATTTCAAGGTTTTATTCCTTCTTCAGTGTACTCTTATGTACCACTTCCAGGTTATCTAAAGGAGAATAATATGGAAACAAGAAATACAATAAGACATTGCAGTAATTTACATTTCTTTCATAATAAAACACCATAATAATAATAATAATAATAATAATAATAATAATAAATTATTCTCACGTATTAATAAATTATTCTCTGAACCGAGTATGATGCTAAGTTGATTAAGCACAGTCTAACAGCTGCATTGCTTTACATGTTTGCCTAAGGATGTTCATAGTGTAAAGGGCCACTTTATTAGTAAGCATGTAATGTATATGTCACATACCTATTGAAAAAAAGCAGACTAACATTTCCAGCTGTTCAGACTGGAAAATAAATTTCAGCATATACACACTCTACAGCACCTAAGTATGCCTGGTTACAGAAACTTTCTTACTTTTTTATTTTTACCCACATATGACTGATTCTAGACAGCCGACATGATTACCAATGGGTCCAGAGGACAGCTAGTTGGGCCACTGGAGGAGAGTTAAATAAGCTTTCACTTAATTAGTGTAACAGTAAAGAAACACTACTATTAATGTAGAATACGTGCAAAATATAAATAGCTAATAACAGCATCAGGAAAGACAACCAGGAGCAGTTCATCTCCTCACATCTAACAATGGGACTTTAATGAGGTTATATAAGATTTTCTGGTGCAGACCTCTTAGCTTGTGTTAATTAGGACATCAGAAGATTTCACACCATTATATCAGGGAAAAAAAACCTGAACCACATACTTTGGTTTACTTCGAAACATTTCCACTGTCACTATTCACTTTAGACAAAGAGGTGCAGGTGGTCTAAAGGGGTCTCTAGAGGTGACAGGATTCTCCAGTGCTCCTCTCAAGGTCACTCTGATCTCATTCTCGGGTCTCCCTCTGCGCGGGGGTATGAATTAATGAGTGGACAAATGAGTGAAAGACACGACAAAAAGCCAAATGTACCAGCGTGCTCTCATTCACGGTGAGCATTTCTGAACCACCGAAAGGTAGACAATGCCTTCTAAACGTGAAATCATAGAATATCTACAAATAAATGCATATAGAGTCGTGATCTCCATGATTATTGTCATCACAGACCATTCTGGGAGCTTATGAATGAAAAGTGTAAAGGTTTCACCAACTGTTACCACTTCACATTTTGACATCATTCCTACATAGGTGCATGAACACCGCCAGCCACAACATAAGAGAGTGAAATAACATGCAATAACAAACCACTGAAAATATTGCAAGAGTCAGGGGAATGTCATTACGTCATGTAACAGCGCCACACTGTATCAGCAGTCACAAGAGCCAAAGCCTGGCAACTTATAACACCAAACAGTCTTATAAATGATATAGACAGTGGCACTGTCAGGAAAGACTGGAGGACAGCATGATGGATGAATTACACTGTGAAAAAGAGCAGAGCAGTCAAGGACAGACTCAAACTGGCAAGTCACCCTCTAGCAAGCATAGCTACAACAACATCAAACATATCGATTGCCATTTACAAACCTGGGGTTCAAATACAGCCTTGTCCAAGATCTCCAATCATTTGCAGCTCCCTTTTGAATTCCCATCTTCCATATTCCAGTATGTCATCCTCAAAAAAGCAGATTTAAAACCAAATAAGCCAAAGATAAGCCCCATCAATGATCCACATCGTGTGTATTGAGGGTACACTACCAGACCTACTGATGTAAGCTAGTCACCACAGAAAATACCTCACTGAGACGTGTATCCAGGAACAAAAATAGCAAAGGGGCCCTTTTAGGGGTTATGCAACAGCCCACAGTGAAGAACACTTTTCAAGGAATTGAAAGCAGTGCATAGACATCATTCATTCAGTGTGCACTGCACAGATAAATATGTACACCATGAAGAGTGTTGTGGATCTAAACAAATGCTTACAAAATCATATAAGATAAGAAAATATTCAATGTGATAATATAAAAGACTTATTCAAGAGGTCTGCTTCTTGGCATAACCAGTATAACTAATAACTGGTAACAAACGCTCACAAAACTCTCAGCACAGTACAGTATGTGATAATGCTAGACTGAAAATCACCAGTTACCTTATAACGAATTTTAATTATCTAGTATTGGTGGTTTTCTTTGCAAAGAGAAATTCGTGTGGAATTCACCTTGAATCAGTTGTCCTTGTTATTTAAATCCTTTACAATAAAATAATTTACACAATAAAAAGATTTTGCCCTGTTATGAAAAACAAGTTTGAATTGCAAAAACCTGATGCTGCTACGAATGGGAGCATGAGATAATGCATACGCTAAATGACTGTCAGTCATATCTAGTACAAATGTTAAAGAATTTATATGATCAATTTATAAACTATTTATGAAGTTAAATTCTAACACTACAGAGTCTAAAAACAGTGATGACTGAAGCATAGTTTTGGCAAACCAAATACTGAATGTGACAATCAATGTATAGGACACTTGTATCTACAGTATTATGTATGTTGAGTTATTGCTCTAAATGGTTGATCCTCAATGAACAGTGAAGGTCAAGCCTCTCATCTCTCTCTATAAATATAATGGTCTGTCCCACTGGGTTGCCTGGCTTTTCCACTACCCGAGGCACAACCCATGGCTACTGACTATTTAGATGTGACCTGACACCTAGGTTTTTTTCACTCTCAGTCATACTCCTTCTTTCACACACACGCACGCACGCACGCACGCACGCACGCACGCACGCACGCACGCACGCACGCACGCACACACACACACAC
>JAQLOM010000005.1:8730854-8744093 GCA_030068315.1 Chrysichthys thysi
AACGCTAACACAAATACAACAAAACAGCCTTTAAAAAGCTGTCCACTGTAGTGACCACTATGCGTGAAAGGGTTAAAGACCGACAGACTGTGTGTGGAAACTCACCAGAACCATTCACTGCCGTAGCTGGGGACTGAAAACACCCCCCAGTGTATAAAGATCCCAAACTTTGCTTGATCAAACCATTCAGGCAAGGGTCTCGAATCAATCGACTCCCATGTTGGTTTATACTGACAATAACAAGCTCCTATCAGCAGGAATAGACAACTCCAGCTCCACCTGGCCATGCTGAAGCACCTGCCTGCTCTGCCTTTAACAAAGTTCAGCACTGGACAAACCTGCCTCTGACCTATCACATGATCTCGACCTACAGGAGTTCATGTGATCGCAATATGATTCTTTGTTTGTGTGACTGTTCATTCGCTCCAGTGTATCTTTCTTCCTGGTTTGATCGACACAAAGATGTTGCACTTCCTACTTTACTCCACATGTTGTCACTCCCCTCGTCATGTGATGATGAAATCTTGCCGGCGTAAAGATTTCCCTATATAAATAAATAAACACGTTTACTTGAATAAAATATCTTCAAAGGAAAGGTTTCATATGCAGACATGTGAGAAGGCCCAGACAGACGTGTAAAGATCTTGAAATTTATACGTGTAGTTAGTTGTCTCACTAGTGGTGTGATTGGCAGCATAAATATGCGTAAAATTGCGCAGAACTGATGGACTCTAACACACCCGGCTACGTAATGACGTACGTGCGTGCTTGGTCACGTCCGTAAAAGACCCATGCTTGTGATATACTGTATAATACATAGTTGTTTTGGTATCTTAAATTTCTTCTTTTGATCTTTGATTTGGTTTGTGAAGGATTCATGCCAGGCTATATCGATTGTCACTGTCACATCTCTTCGAGAGATTTTGATGGTGTAAGATGCAGATCTGTGTTGTTTTGTTTACTGTAACATTTATTGTTGTTATTTATACTGTAAGAGTAACATGAATGAGTTGTAATAAACGGGCTTTCTGTTTTCTCCTCAATAGGACATGGATTGTGTTATTGAGCAATCAAAAAAGGTAGCTTTATCAAAGTCCTGATTTTTGCATGTTATTTATGTTCTTGCTGTGCAGCCTTGAGCCTTGTTTGTATTTTAGGCTGGAGTTCTGGCTCTTGTTGCAGTTGCAGAGCATGCTGGGGAGTTTGAGAAAATCATACAGCTTTCACAGAGGTGGACACTTACTTTATCACAATCACACATCTGCACTGTATGACGTATGACACAGCGAATAAAAGAAGAAGTGGTTTTGCTTTGTTTGTTCACCCAGATTTCCTGGATTTATCTTGCCTTGTCTCGGAGTTCACCCTGTTCAAGAAGATCCAGAACAACCCAGGGGGGCTTTGCCAAAGGTCTGAGCTGTGACATGCTTTACTGGTGTAGTTTCATCTTAAAAATTTGAGTTTGAGCTACTAATACTAATCTAAATAGTTGTTCTTCACAGGATTTAGATTCTGCTGTGCCCTTAATAGAAAAATATAAAGAGCACATTGTAGCCATTGGTGAGGTAAGACATCTAGCCTATGCAGTACAGTGCTTATACGGTGGTACCTTGACATACGACATTAATTTGTTCCAGGAGCACGGTCGTATGTCAAAAGTGTCATAAGACAAATTGAATTTCCCCATTAAAATGAATGGAATTACGAATAATTCGTTCCAAACCCCCAATAAAACACACCAATTTCTTTTGTTATGTGCTTTTAAAAAAGAGACGTACTGTATAAATAACAAATAATATATAAAACAATAATAAAACACCAATTAAAGTGAATGTAAAGAAACAAACTGGTTTTATGAAGTGTACTTTATGTTGAGGATGACAAGAAGCGATGATGGAGGCGGAGCAGTGAGGTGTAGGACGGACGCTGGTGGTGGGAGGAGGAAGAGATTGTCGGAGGAGGTTTGTTTATGTTACGTACGTCGCCCTCTATCACTGACTGAACACTTGTTGTACGCTTACAGAACATCGCTAAATTTATTCTACACTTTACGTATCGCTAAACTTAACTTAATGGTAGAATTACTCCGCCCGTGCTCCTTGTACAAGTCCATGACGCGCACACCTTGAGCGTGTTTTTCACTGATTTCCCGCTTTATATCTAAGGTAAGTTGCCTCTTCTTCTTCTCTGCACCAGCCTTGCTACTCACTTTCTTAGGACCCATGATGAAAATACAGGGTACAGGACAAATAA
The DNA here is from genome assembly GCA_030068315.1 of Chrysichthys thysi. Classification (NCBI taxonomy): domain Eukaryota; kingdom Metazoa; phylum Chordata; class Actinopteri; order Siluriformes; family Claroteidae; genus Chrysichthys; species Chrysichthys thysi. The sequence continues at coordinate 8,733,108 of JAQLOM010000005.1, forward strand.
AGTTCCAAAACGGCACAAAGAACACAAAACGAAGTGAGAAATGCTGTGGTGATGCTTACTCAGCAAGCCTGACACGGTTTGGCTTGGGGCAGACCGGGACATGGGACAGTGTAATGGCGGTGGGCCGCACGAAACATGATGAAATTGCCAATGTCGTATCACAAAAAACTGTCGTATCCCAAAGCAAAAAATAGCCTGACATCAACTTCGTATCTCGGAAATGTCATAACCTGGGTCGGTCGTAAGTCAAGGCACCACTGTATATATGAAGTGTTTATCGTATTGTGCCTCAAAATTAGAATTAATGTACAGACATCTTTGTGTTCCTTGCAGGTTGGCCTTGATTTCACACCCCGGATAGTCAATACCGAAGCAGGGAAAGAACTACAGAGACAAGTACTTATTCGTCAAGTAGAGATTGCAAAGCAACTCAATCTACCTCTGTAAGTCTGAAACAGGCCAATCTCAAGTGATTATATCACAGAATCTCATAAACTGGGAAGTAATAACATGCCAAAGTAGCTTTATGTTCCTTTACTGGAAACAGTGGTGTAAGAATGTTCATCTTCCTGATAGAAATGTCCACTCAAGATCTGCTGGAAGACCAACTATCCACCTTTTAAAGGAGCTAGGTATTGATTATTTAGCTTCTTCGTAAAGTATTTTTTAACCTCCTGTTCTCTTTTTTCGTGACATGATCATTCATTTTGAAAACTAGGTGTAGAGAATGCTCTTCTTCATGCATTTGATGGAAAACCCTCAGTTGCAATGGAGGGTGTACGTGCAGGCTACTTCTTTTCTATACCACCATCAATTGTAAGAAGTGAACAGGTAATCACCTTGCTGCCGGAGTTTCCTAAATAATTCAGTACAATGCTAAATTCATGTAAAATTCCATGCACGTGTTTCAGACTATCAGTGATATAATGCCATGCTCTCTGTGAAGTCATTTTTTCCCCTCTTTTGCTAAGAAGCAGAAACTTGTGAAACAGTTGCCGCTAGAAAATATGTGTCTGGAAACTGATTCTCCAGCCCTTGGACCTGAAAAACAGGTAGTCATATTTTTTTGTTTAACATTCGTGACTCTGTAAATTCCTTATGTTTGTTTTTATTTTAAATAGTTGGATTTATATTTTTGCCTTTGTTGGTACTGTTAGCATAATTGCTGAATAATCGTTTGTTAAACTTAGGTGAGGAATGAACCGAAGAATATCACCATTAGTGCAGACTATATTGCCAAAACCAAAGGCATTCCTGTGGAAAAGGTCATCGAAGTCACCACACACAATGCTCTTCATCTTTTTCCCAAGTTGAAGACATTTATCAGTCATTTATGACTGCGATGAGATGGCCTTTACAAATGATTTATATAATACAGTGCACTCTGTATGTAATTGTAAATGTAATTATAAATGCAGTGACACAGTGTTTGGTTGTTTGGCTCTTGGCTTTAGTGCATAAAATTTTTAAACGAAACCAAAGTTGTACACTGACAGATTTATGTATTTATGTATGGGGTTTATGTATCTCACACCCTAGTAAAATTTCTATTTTGCTATTTAACCTTAGTGATTGTTTCAAGTTCAATAAAATGCACTCACATACAGGTGCAAAACCAAAAAAATGTATACAGACTGCAATGGGTCTGTGTTAAATAAATAATGATTCATTTGTGCTCAAGCAATGGGAATATAAAGATTACCGTAATATAAGTTGTGTTTCACCTGTTTTAAAGAAAAATAAAGAATAAGTGTGAGTGCAAATATAATTTATTAGAGATTAAAAGAGAGCATACAGACTATACAGGGACAGTGGTGCCTTTTAGTTGCTTTTGCTTAAGTACTCCATCACAATCACTGTGAGGATTAAGAGCAGGATATAAACTTTACATGGCTATGAAGTTTCACCTACATGATTCACCTGATTTGGACACACAAACCCTAGAGAAAAGGAACATGCATTTTATGAAGTTAATTAAAACCAGTGGTAAATGCTATTTTGCTTTAGTTACTTTGTCCTTACAAAGGAAAATATATAATTCTGTTTGAAGACAGTTGTGCCTCATCTGTCTTTAAACAGTATTAGCAAAATTATGCAGAAATAGAACAGAAATTTCTTAGAAAGTTAATACTTCATAGAACAGCTCTTATGAGTGAACAATAATTTTGATGATGCTGAAGTTTGTTATAAAAAGTTGAAGTTTAAAAGTATTCACTGTGATGCTGCTATTCACATCTGACATGCTCTGAGTGTTCAAACCAAATATTCATATATATTTGTTGATGTTACCCTTATGTTCCGTTGGTGATGAAATGCTTTTCCCCAGGAATGAATATGTGCTTGGGGCATTCTCTCTAGTGAACATTAAAAAGCACACATTCACTGTTCAGTGCAACTGCTATTACATTTCGTTTACTATTACACCGGTTATATTCTGTTTTGAGAATGAAACTGGTTATGAAATGTGGTGACCAACTTGTCACTAATTGCTTTTTACAGAAATGAAACAAATAGATCAATTAACTCAAAGTTACATTTCTTCCATGTCTTATTTGCACTCAAACTCACCTCCTGGTAGAAGCATCCCTGAGCACAAGGAGTGGTTTTACTGGTCCCCAAAAACGAATGTAATCAAGGTTGGTCACTTCAGATATTATCCGTCTCAGCTAGTAATATGTCAGTCAATGATACACGCACATCCAAGAGTCTATCCATCCGTTATCTGTACTGCTTATATGTCAGGGTCAATCTGGAGCCAGTTCCAGCTCACTTTGGGGTGAGAGGTGGGGTACACACTGGGCTGGTCACCAGATTATTGCAGGGCTCACACTGAGATGAACAATATGCAATATTGAACTTGCACTCATATGCGATGTAGAGTAGCCTGTTAACCTAATTTGCCTACCTTTGGCCTATGGGAGGAAATCAAAGCACCCTGAGGAAACCCAAACAGGCATGGGGTGAACGTGCATATTCTGTACAGAAAGGTCCAGCAGCCAGTGGAACCCTGTCAGGTGACACTGCTAACCAATGCATCACTGTGCTGACCCTACATCCAGCAGTCACTGAGGGATTGGATTGTGTTCTTCTGCTTGTGCTTCTTCTCCATATTCTTCAACATCCCGTGAAAACCTAAACGTAAGGCTGTGTGTTGTTGTCTTTACCACTAGGTGGCAGTCACATCCTTCCACATATACAAACCTTACTAAGTGTATTTATTGTGCAAGGTCAACGTGTCTCCACGTCTGTTGTTAGTCCTGCGTCTGTCTCTAGAGGAGACGCATGTCTTCTTGAATGGTTTAGCACTACTTTGTTTAGTTGCCCATGCTTGTCAGTCAAAATTTCTAACTATGGCCCTGAGGCTGCTGAGGGCTGGACGCACGCATTTCTGACTCCTGTGTGTGTACAACGAAGGTTTTGAAGTTGTGGAGGAGAAACGTGCCGGATTTTGTGGTAAGTGATTAATGTGACACAATGTCACTGCAGTAAACTAATTATCCCAACCATGTCTGTGACAGGAACTGGTGTAAATGTCGTTTATCAGCATTAAGACGCTGCGTAGCAGCCGTTTGGTGGATTTTGTACTCTGACTTTGCACTGTTTTGTGCTGGGTAGAGTTGAAGAAACTGCAGGCTGTTAAGGGGAAGTCATGGCAGCCGATATTTTACTCATGAGAAGCCTGACTAGACTGAGGCAAGTGACTTATCAGAGTCCCATTGTGAGTGTTCAGAGGAGAGAACGCCGGAGTCTCGCCCAAAATCCTCTGAAAGAACAGGTAAGTGTTCACTTCCCTCAGTCGGAATGTCCTGTTTTAAAGGAACAAGTGCTTATCCTGGCATTTAGTCACCTAAATTAACACCTACTGGATGTTAAAGCTCTTACACCCTTCTGTAGGCACGTGAAAGACTGAATAAAGGTCTAGCTCTTTGTTTTGTCAGAATCCATTTTCCATGAAGTGGCAAAGTTGCTCTGAGCTCTTTAGGCATGAAATGAGTCGTGTTGTAGGGTTAATGTAATAAAACTAAATGGGATTTGGATTGGATTTGCACAAATGAGTCATCTGCTTGAAGCCAAACAGCCAGTTTCTAGATAAGCCACAAGTAGGCATGTGCTGATAACTAGTTAAACAATATATTGAGTGATACAGCATGCACAGTATTTTCACTACCCATGCATTTGTTGTACGTAAGGAAGCTTGTGAGTAAGTAAAAATTAGTTTGTATCAGGGAACCGCAAACACACAAATGTGAAGCTTGGTCCCCTCAAAATAACATTACATTACAGTCATCTGGCAGACACCCTTATCCAGAGCGACTTACAATTTTTATCTCATTTATACAACTGAGCAGTTGAGGTTAAGGGTTTTGCTCAATGGCCCAACAGTGGTAGCTTAGCAGTACTTGGATTTGAACTCCCAACCGTCTGATCAGCAGTCCAGTGTCTTAACCCCCTGAGCTACCCCCTGCCCATGTACGAGATCAAGTGTACTGTTTCAAACACTGTAATAATAAATACTGTAAACTATAATAAAATGTTAATCCAGGCCATCAGCATTTTTGCTCTCAAAAGACCTTTCCTGACAAATTTATTTCTTTTATTCTAACATCACGCATTTTTCGTGATCGTGAAGAAATGGTGTAAGTTATGCATTGTGTGTCCTTTGCAGGACTACAGCTGCACTGAGGGAACTGTTTCAACAGATAGAGATGCCTTAAAATCTATCTATAGTTTTCCACACATTGGCGCAGGATGGAATAATGCTGAGCATGTCAGGGTGCTGAGTGCTCTGAAGGACAATGCAGAGGGCAACCGAGTGATCAACAGTTATAGCCACAAATGTTTGGGGAAAACCAGATGCAAGTTATTTCAAGGTCTTAAACAGCCACACCTGCCAAGCTACAGCCAGACCTGTTCATTCCATCAAGATCATTGGTGCTGGTGTGATGCGAAAAAAGAAGGACCTGACGCATCCAGCAAACACAAGCAGATGGTACGGTAGAAATTAGATTTGCTCCAATCTCTTATGAAAGCATACGATTTAAACTAGGTAGAGAGGTACATTTTATAAGGTATGTTTTGTAAGCAAATTTTAAAAGCCATGACTATGGTCCAAGCTTAGTTAAAATTCTATTTCAGTTAGAAAAAAACATCAAATGTAAACTCATGATATAATATTTTAACTTACAAGTCATAACTTGGGATAATTAGGATACTCCTGCATGTTTTCACATTTATTAACAACAGAATATTTAGACCATCATAGTTTTCAAGAAGAAGTGTAAACATTAAATAAGGTAAATATTTACCTCTTATCTTTTAATACTACTACCAAACTGAACCAGATTTGGTTTAGTTATTAAGCAATCTAGTTAAACATTACTCTGAACACCAGATGACTGGTTACTTTCACAAAAAGCACCAATCACTTAAAACCATTTACATCATTTTCTGATGTCCACTATAGCTTTGTACCTTCAGCTGTGACAAAGATATAATTGATGACAGTACATCTTGTGTTTTCCTTTAAAAGTTACATGAACAACGAGGAATGGTATTTGTTGCTTTTCTTTTAGCTCAGCGAGAGTGCCCGTGAGCGCAAAGTACCAGTTACAAGGTTGGGACGTTTGGCAAATTTTGGGGGTAGGTCAGTTTTCATTTGTGCAGATAGCAGCATCTTGTAGAGTGATTTTGCAAAACTGTGTGGTGGATACCACATGAATAATAATAATCCAAAATATAATCTGTCACATTTAGGATTGGCTGTTGGACTGGGATTGGGAGCTATTGCAGAAGTGGCAAAGAAGAGCCTCCGATCAGATGAGAATAAAGGTTTAAAAAAACTTCTAAAAAGATTGGTCGTATGAATTTATTATTTCACTGTGCCTGGTTGGTCAGACTGACAGAATTTTTGTTAAGAGCTGCTGTTATTTAATTTTATTTTACAGCTATTTGTGATCCATACAAATTAATTCTCATTCTAGTGTCGCTATGGCCCTATATTGTGCTATTTCTTTTCTTATGGTACAAGTAGAATTGAAATTATAGAAGGGAAGATGAATGGAATATTGGTATATTACAATTTATTTAGCTGTGTAGTTTTATTGAGTTAATACAAGTATGTGGTCTACATTTCATGTCTATAGCTGCACTGGAAACATGTTTAATAAAAACATTGTTGATGTATTGAATACTTATTTTCCCCCTCTGAAATTGTCTAACAATATGCTCCTTCATGTTGAACTGAACATGTTACTCTTTTCTGCAGGGAATAAAAAATCTGCCCTTGATTCAAACCCATTTGTCTCTGAGGCTAATGCAGAACGAATTGTACGAACTCTGTGTAAAGTCAGAGGAGCTGCTCTTAAACTTGGGCAAATGCTTAGCATTCAAGGTGAGAGATCACTCGTATCCAGTAATATCACAGTACATTCTTTGATGTGAACTTGCAAATTAAAAATGTAGTTAGTCATAAATAATGAACTGGTAGATCTGATATTACACCAAGATCTTACTCTCTATATCTTAAATGAATAGTTTATTTACTCTTAATATACTGCTAACATTCCAGTATTGTTCAGCATGTCCAAATGTCTGTGTTCAATTATATTTGCTTTTTTGTGTGCAGTGTTTGTTTTCCTGCTTACATCCCCGACCTGCCCTTCACATTGTCTATAGTGTATACTGCCCCTACTCAGCACACACAATTGTGTTTATTTCTGTTAAGAATGTGGCTGCGTGCCTTGACACAAATGTCATCCTTCAATATCATTGCAACCTTTCTGAAGCCATTAGAGAAGCTATATAGGAGTGTGTCTATGTTTGCTGAGCACCTTTCCTTTTCCACCTGAGTAGGTTTTCCACCTCATTTGGATCCATGCCTCTGTTTGAATATAGCTGCTACGTAGTATTCTACTCTGCGTGCCCACAGTTATAGTTGTCTTCTGTGTTGATAGCTATGGCTGTTAATGCCTTCCATGGCCACAAGCCACTTGGCTGAATTTAAATGGCACTGAGTAAACCTACTATATTTGACCAGTTTTTCTATGGAACCAATAAAGTGTTTCTTATAGCTGTATCATTTTAGGTTCGGTGCTATGGCTGATGGTGAAGCAGCATAATGTCACTTACCCTTCAGTTTTATACTAATTAAAGAACAAGGTCATCACTTTATTGTTGTGATCACAAACTGTGCCTATTAAAAGAACAATAATGTACTGTAGACCATGCAACGTGAGCTCTGCTGACACCAAAAGCAGCTGGCTTAAATGTCTAATAGCCTAAAATAAATGTCCCCGACAGCTTAACAGCTACAATAATCATTCAAGTCATCACTTTGTTTTAAGGTTATACATGCAGTCACCATCAGTCTGAACCTTGAGTTTATGTTTATTTCCCTAGATGATGCTTTCATCAACCCTCAGCTGGCAAAGATCTTTGACCGTGTTCGACAGAGTGCCGACTTCATGCCCACCAAGCAAATGATGGTATAGTTTCAAATGTGAGAGTTTAAAATCTGCTTTTCCATGTATAAAAAATTAGGCTTCACAAATGCTGTAGCACATAAGGTGTACCTGCATAACTACTATATAATGCCAAACAGCAGCATGTTAGGATTGGCACACACACTTTGTACTAAAATCTGTTTTGAATTCTTTCTATGGCAGAAAGCAGTGAGCAATGACTTGGGCCCAAACTGGCGAGATAAGTTGGAGTTCTTTGAGGAGAAGCCTTTTGCTGCTGCCTCCATTGGTCAGGTGCACCTGGCTAGGATGAAGGATGGCAGAGAAGTGGCTATGAAGATCCAGGTAAGAGAAATGCATTTGTCACATGTGGAAATAATAAAACCAATTATGATAACTTCTAATTATGGGGACTTGTGATGTGGTTTCCTTGTTTTGTTTTTTTCTTTTCTTTTTTTTTTTGTATCATATATTTACTAGTACCCTGGCGTGGCCAAAAGCATCAACAGTGATGTCAATAACCTACTGACTGTCCTCAGTATGAGTAATGCATTACCTGAAGGTATGAGTTTTTTGTGTAAATTTAAAGCTGAGGACCTTTGTTTCATTTGTAGCATAAAATGCTGCCATCAACTTGGTCTGTTCATATGTTCTTGTTGTGCAGGTCTGTTTCCAGAGCACTTGTTAGAAGTTATGAGCAGGGAGCTTGCTTTAGAGTGTGATTATGTGAGGGAAGCCGAATGTGCCAAAAAATTCCAGTGAGTATATGAAACAGCAATAATTATACTGAAAATATTTCTACTACCCATCATTACCATATGTAACTAAATCAAATGTCACCAAATGGTCTACATTTTTTTCAGCGCATTATCATAGGCATGTAGTTTACCTCCTAGGTTGAAAAATGCACAGAGGAAATTCGGTATTTTGAGAGCTGTGTACATGGTATCTTGTAGTGAAGGGAAATTCAGTCTGCTCTGAATATAAGCTGACAGAAATGACCATTTGCACAAACTGGAGGGATTATGTTAAAACTTTAAAGCAAAACTTTCCTGCGCTGAAGTTTAGATGAAGTGTATAAAACTATACCATGTTAGGAATTATAATTTCAAGTACAAAAATCAAGATTTCAGTTGAAGCAATAATCTTGAGCAGATTTAATGAGTTTATGTTTTACAGAGAGTTATTGAAGGATCACCCGTTCTTCTATGTGCCAAGTGTAGTGGATGAACTAAGCAGCCGGCACGTCCTCACTACAGAGCTGGTGTCTGGTTTCCCCCTGGATAAAGCTGATGACCTGCCACAGGAACTCAAGAATGAGGCGAGTCCTTACCTCAGCCAAAGTGAATTTCTGTATGTCGCTCCATTCCACAGAAAACATGGTGATAATTTACTTTTGAATTTACAACTCAGGGCTACCTTTATTTGTGACTCCCAGAATTCATCAAGCGAAGGGTCTCTGAATTATATACACAATGTAAATAATTAAGTTCATCAGAAGTTCAGAATATGCCCTCATGAAAAAGCCATATGTAATGAACTGATGAACCTGATCATTTGTTATAAAAAGACTGGACAATGTGTCCCTAATAAGAGAGCCTTATTGTCACTTGTATGTGGAAAATTGAGTTGCCTGTGCTACCTTGAACCATTTTACAAAACTTATTATAAGCCTGTAATCTGCCTTAAGATAAAATGAGATTAGTCCTTTAGTTACCTGTATTAATGGAACAGATTATATTTGCCCTTCTTTTATGTTCTGACCAGATCTGTGAGCAGATTTTGATTCTTTGCTTGAGAGAGCTTTTTGAGTTCAGATATATGCAGACTGATCCGAATTGGTCTAACTTCTTCTTTGACCCACAAAAGCACAAGGTACCCATCTTTTATTGCATTACTGTTGACACATCTTCAGTGTGTACTATAACAAACTGTGGCTTTTGGTTTTCAGGTTGCATTGTTGGATTTTGGAGCCACAAGGGGCTTTGATGCAAGTTTTACAGATGTCTATATTGAGGTAAACCGGATTTAACTGGGTGTGAATTTATCATTCTGTTAATTGTAGAAATTATTGGATTTTATTTGATCCATACTAGATGGGGTTTTTTTCCCTCCCTGTTAGATCATCAAGGCTGCAGCAGACAGAAACAAAGAGGAGGTTTTACAACAATCAGTTGCTATGAAATTTTTAACAGGTTATGAGTCAAAGGTAAGAAGTAGCATTTAGATAAGGTAAGATGTAGCACTGGTTGCACACATGCACTCTGCTCCTTAATTTAAAATATTTCTCCATATGTTTTGCAGGCAATGATGAATGCCCATGTGGATGCAGTGACGATCCTTGGGGAGGCGTTTGCCTCAGAAGAGCCCTTTGACTTTGGCAGTCAGAGTACAACAGAACGGATCCACAGTCTCATCCCTGTCATGCTAAAACAGCGACTTACCCCTCCTCCAGAAGAGACCTACTCTCTGCACCGCAAGATGGGAGGCTCATTTCTGATCTGCTCCCGCCTCAAAGCCAAGATCAGATGTAAGAACATGTTTCAAGAGGCCTATGCCAAATATTGGCAAGATCGACACATACAAACTGCCCAGTGAGCAGTTTTGTGTGGAGCTCATGGGGGAGTGTGGAAAGCCAGACTACACCAAGGATCTTTAAAAACTAAAATAAATTAAAAACAGTTGAGAGTGTTTTTAGTCCTTTGACTCTATCTGTAGAACAGGATCGATTTAAAGGATGTTGTCTTGACAAATGATTTAAAATGTTTATATCCATATGTAAATGATTATGCTGTGAATATTGCAGGCTTTTCTAATGAAATGTTTCAAATGAAATCATAGGAAACTTTACACATGACAATATTGTGATATAATGTGCATCTTAAGAAAATCACTATCTGAAAGTCTCCTGAATGGCATGAAGTAAAATCTAATAAATTTGCAGAACCTTATTACTGAAGTTCATTTGGTGTGACTTGAAAACCCATGACATCAATTTCAAAGGAGGCAGTACTGCATTTGATCATTATTACCACATAATAAAGGCACTCTTAATTCTTGAAAGGTGCAGGTTTATATATTTTTTTGAATACATTGTTCATACACTAACAGACATGGGTTGTGAACACAAATGTGTATCGACAATGAAAAGTTGATATGTCAAGTATTTTATAACAGAGTTATGGGTAAGTTTTCCAACAGGAAAAAGTGTGTCATTTAACACTTTGTGTTATCTTGCTAACATGATAAGCTGCACCCTTTTTTTTGTTTTGTTTTATTAACTTCAAGAAACACAAAAAGTATGGTAAGGGAATAACTGTAATCTAAGCACTGGATATCTGTTGTGGTGTAAGGGGAATAAAATTCTTTGAACACAATTATTGGAAGTTAATCAGATTTTCTCAGGTGATAACTATGTATTGTGTATGGTCTTTTATACTTTATAGTATAAATTATATATACTCAGCAAAAAAAGAAACGCCCCTTTTTCAGGACTGTGTATTTCAACAATAATGTTGTAAAAATC
>JAQLOM010000005.1:8747713-8774089 GCA_030068315.1 Chrysichthys thysi
TCACTGTGTGTGTCTCCTATATGGTATATTTAACTGAAGTTTTTTATCGTAACAACCAACGATTTATACAGGAAAATTATGAAGATTAACAACGTTGCCCAAACTTTCGCACCCCACTGTAAGGAATATTTTTCTGTTATTTTCAAATGAGGTATTGGAATAATCTCTACTGTACCCCATGCATATTAATAGCTTGTCTGTAGAATCAAACATGTAGAGATGTGTTTTACCTAATGTGCAGCATCAGTTCTGAGATCATTTAATTAATGAGATGTCATCCCACAGTTATTCATTACGCTCATATAATAAATCATAAAAGCTACTTTCAAAAAATTCCAAAATATAGTTACCAATGAGCTTTCCAACCATTAACAAGAGATAATGCATTTGATCAGCAGCTTTTTCTGGGCTACTAATTTCTCATGGTTTTGACTGCATATGGTTCTGCTGCTGTGACTGTGAATAGGTAGCCATGGTTCATTCTCAAATTCAGTGCTTAAATAGTCATTATTCACTTCATCAGAGGGCCTGAAAATGAATACATTTAGTGTAGAAAAACAAACACTGACATTTTAAGACTTAGTTTGAGCTGATAATTATGGGTTAATTTAATTAGAAAATAATCTGTATATTTTTAGCATGATTTTAGCAAAAGGTAGCTCATGAATAATTGTGCTTTTCTCTAAATTTAATACAAGATTTTTGTCTGAAATTCCAGTACCATTAAACAAATGATGGCACAATCTTTCCCCACCCCAAAAATTTTAGATGACCTATAGTTGAGCAACTCACCCAAGCAGAAGGGAATGCTGTGCATCTTCCTGCTGTGGGAGCTGAGTCTTTACTATATTGCCCATGGAATCCATTTGTTTAAACAAAACTCTGGAAATGCACTAACAAATAGTGCAATAAGCACAGACTCCTCACACTAATTCCCACAGAACACATCAAACATTTGAAAAGCACAGCAAGAAACAAACAAAAAAGAGCCAGCTGCTGTTTCACATGATATCCCTACATGATTGCACAATGTTTAAAAAGTCTTAGGACATATCGGTTTTTTTTTTTTGTTTGTTTGTTTTTTTTTTTTTTTTTTAAATATGTAGGGCCAAAAGTCCCACTGAACCCGACTACCAAGGTTATGTTTTACGCTTGCTGATAAACTGAGCTAAAGTCAAAATACACAAGATGATCTCATGCAAATAAATATTTTAAGAAATAAAATTAAACAAAAAAAAATCCCCCAAAAATATTACACACTGAACTAAAGGTAAACAACCTTCATTAAACAATTTACAATGCAGTGACTGTGCTTAGAACAGATATAACAGTGGCAATCAAAAATATAATTTATTACATTTACAAAATTTAACACCTCCAATTTACAAATACATTTTTAATATTGCACAAAAAAAGTATTGTATTGACTGTGCATTAAACTAATAAAAAAAAATTATGACTTTACAGTTATGCCATTGTTCACATTTCTCAATAAGTCATAGTAAAATGTCTTTAGGAAATCTCAGCGGCATAAAAAAAAATTCAAATCAATCTAGCAGATACCTGAGTAACCCATGACTTAATAAATAATCACAAAACTTTATTAAATACCAATCCAGACCAGATTGCAAATTATTAGTCATTTTTTGGAGGAGGGGTGGAATGTTTCAGAGCTTACATACACAGCATTTATTCTGAGGCAGAAAAAATATGGACTCTCATGTACATGTAGATATCAAAACCTAATATTTGCTCGTATTTTTAAAAATCACAGTACGTCCTCAAGCAGGGTTTTTCAAGCTGAAATATTCTAATACAACAACATGGTCCAATCACCGCTGCATTTAAAGTGTTTATAAAGGTCCATATTAAATATTGAAAACACTGTCATTGTTTCATTACAAAACAGCCAAGTTAAATAGGACAGTTTCAGGATGACAGTCATGTCAATTAACATTGTACCCATTTAAAATATATTAATTAAAAAAAAAAAAAAATAATAATAATAAAAAAAAAAGGCACAGCATACAGGTATTTCTTGCTATAGAGGTTATGTAATTGTTTTGTCCATATCTTGTATATGAATACCAGCATATTTAGTTGGGCTAGAGAAGCCCGGTCAAAAGCAAATTGGTTACTGTCAATTTAAAAAAAGATTTCACTAAATATAAATAACTAATTATATGAAAGAACCTGACACCACATTAAAAGTACCGAAGGCAAAAGGAAGTGTAAACGATACACTCTAAATGGAGATGAACCATTTTTACTCCACAGAGAGAGCAGATGCTATATACAGCCCTTGACCATCACCCAAATTTTCCTCAAGTGCTGTGCTGAATTTTAAACTTTCCTTTCCTGACAGTGGGCCAGGTACATGCCAGAGACATGGCAGCCCTCTTTTGATCAAAAGTTCTAACTTTCAAGTCAAAAGACTGATGTTCTGTAGTGAGCTGATTGTATGTTTATGACTGTGTCTCCACCTACAGGAAAAAAAAGAAACAGAGCACTGTAATAGAGGTCATCTCATTCAGATCAAATGAATTCTTAACAAATATGCCATACATGTCCCTTTCAGACATTTTCAGCCAGGTGCTGCATCCTAATTTAAGTTACCAGCAGATCATCCATCAAAAAGTTCCTTCTTTTATCAAAATAACCCCACGAAGAGGATTCTCAGTGCCGATTGCTGTGGATACATTCATTATAATAATTAAATGATCAAAAACACCTATTGCCTCTGGACAATAAGGAACTCAGAAAATGAATGAGGTGTTGCAGCATGAATGAGGGGTAGCAGCAAGGTTGCCATCAACCATTCAACTGTACTACAGTGAAATCAATACATTTTGAATGTACTAACCTTATTGGGTCATGGTGTCTGGACTAGAAACAGGCATGCCTATGATCACAGGACCCTGAGCTATAAAAAAGAAGCAAAATAATATGATACATTATTTATATGATTTTAAAGTACGTGACAATTTTGAAAGTTTACATAATTCGACATGAGATGAAACTTTAGAAACTAAAGATTACGATTGCCGACATGCAACATGACTTTAGCCTACCGACCCAGTTATTTTACATGAAGTCATCACAGGAGCCCTAATTCTATATCCATATATAAACAATGCAATTGGAAGAAAGGAAAAAAAAAAAAGCTTACAGAAAATTAGCATTTTCTCCTCACATCCGATATGCCTTCTTGATGTAAAATACACTAAGGGAGTGTGTTCAATATAGTGTTTTTTTTGGCAGAAAAGTACTAACTGGATAACATTTCACCACTGTAACTGCCGTATGGTTGGTTGCCTGTAAAGGAGAGACTGAATGATTGGTTGTCTGAAATGGAACGAGAGTGACAATTGCCATATTTTGCATGAAAGTAGGAAATGCAAACATGGAAATGTTTGCTTCAGGTGGGAAGTAAATAGATAACGGTTTTCCAAACTAGACTAAACAATGGGAACAAGAAGAAAAATTTATAATAATATTAATATTAATTAAAAAAATAAATGATAATTTAAAAAATAATAATAAACCCACACACTGGATACATGAGGATTGTCGTGATGATCTGTGGCAAAAAAAAGCCCCTGGGTTCAATCTTTAATATGAAAAAATACTGAAGCCTCAACCTCACCACAGCAGTGTAATTTCAAAGTAAAATTTGTGTGTGTGTGGTGGTGGTGGTGGGGGGGGGGGTAATGGATAAATGGAATTGTAATGTTCAGACGTTAAAAACATCCATCCTGTGTCAAATTATGTAAACTTGAAAAATCAGGTCACCCATCGTATGGTAGTATGCAAACATTCATAAATAAGCAGGCAGTATAGTTGTGCAAACACTCACATAAACCTTCAGGTGCTGCAGAAGGAATTGGCTGTCCAATTATAATGGTTTCATTCACTGTAAAGCAAAGGACATAAGAGGTACAGTTAAAGGAAGCTTCTTGGCAGTGCACATCACCAATTTTGAGCTCCATTCTCAGGTGTTGCACAGACTCAAAGGAACAATCCCCACAAACAATACACTAAATATATATTAGATGTGTGATTTTCAATGGTGCTTTGCTTTAAACTTGGCTGGCTGACCAGGACCATTCCATGTGGAGTTTGTATGTTCTCCCGGTGCCCGTGTGGGTTTTCTCTGGGCACTCCAGTTTCCTCCCACAGCCCAAAGACGTGCAGATAAGGTTAAAATGGCTACTCTAACCTGCCCCACAGGTGTAAACAGTCATCTGTCTTTGTGTTAGCCCTGCAATAGACCCGTCCATGGTGTACCCCACCTCTTCCCCGAAGTCAGCTCAGATTGACTCCAGCTTCCCCACAACCCTTACCAGTTAAGTGGAGGAGGTAATGGATGGATACATGGATATGAACTTGGTGCTTTTTCTATTTGGTTATTAGTTAATTACATTACCCACAATGTCACTCGGCTACCACTGATAGTGGCACCTATTTGAACTCATCGCTACCTAATGCGACAACACTTTCATTGCTGTAGACTGTCCAGCTCTCAAACCCCTCCATCTATATTCTGTGCCACAAACATAAGTTTCAAAGCTTCAATTTCCAGGATAATACTGCTGTCCTCTATTAGCACAATCATTTCATCTCGTAGACCACAAACTACTCTCTCAGTGACAACTGGTTCATAAAGTTGTGCTGCATTCTGGATTTTTTTGCTGTCTCAACTAATTCCACATTAGATCCCTCACTAGCATGACATTTAACATCACAAAAAATGCTAACAGATAATCTGCTCTTAGGCAAAGGAACATTTTTAAGTGACAAGTGAAAGGAAAATATAGAGCAACAGCAATGACCCTAAACATAATAAATAATTAATCTCAAAAACTGGCATCTTTAAAAATGAAAGTTAAAAGTGCTCATAGAAACTAGTCAGTTTCTTGTCTTTTATGAAGGATGTTTAGATTACAGGCCCATCAAAAGGACTCTTTTAGCCTTGGGGAATTGAAGACAATTTGCAAAAAGAAAAGGGCCAATATTGAACCACAATGCTGCAAAAAACCTAATAACTTCTGACCATAGATGTCTTAAAGCCATAATTGCCAATAAAAGCTTTACAAACCATTAATGTCGGTTATATGTGGCACCTGAACCAGCCCCCCCACGCCCATTTTTTTAAGCTTTTTATTGAACACATCTTCCTTTGATAGATAGGAATATGTATTTTTTGCTTATATTCATACATACAATCTTAGGTAATTACTCTACCTCTTCTTTGCTCTTCAAACATTTGAGCTTCTAGTTGCTCGGGATCGACATAGAAATACTCCTCCTCTTCCTCTTTTGATGCACACTTCCCACAGCAGCAGCAGCAGCAACAGAAGCAACAGCAGCAAGTGAAGAACATGGTACAGAAAAAAAGTGCCTGAAAAGACAGGGGCCAAAAACAAAAGGGGAAAAAAGTGATTCAAGTTTACTCAAGGGTCACACGATATAAATAAAAGTCACATAAGGCTTGGACAGTGGAGAGTAACTTAATGCTCAGCTGCTCACCTTGAACCAACATTTTGACATGAGGAAGTAGTATTTAACGCTATCTTCTCCGAACTGGTCAGCAACGTAAAGGCCCATGGATCCATATTCATCATAGATCTGACGTTTGGTCTCATCGTTAAGAATGGAGTTGGCGTTGTTGATCTCTTTAAACTTTTCAGCAGCCTCAGGGTTGTCTGGGTTCTTGTCTGGATGATACCGGAGTGCAAATTTTCTAAAAAGCACATTAAATAGTTGCATTTCTGTTGACTTGCATGACATTCAAACATCTGCCTACATGAATACATGCTTAAATAGATATGCACCTGTACTGGGCTATTAGATTGGGAACATACAAAAACAATTTGACTCACATCTTTTCTTTGATGGCATGACCACATGCGTTTTGTTTTTTTAAGCACATATGAATAATGTACCAGTACAAAAACATCATTCAATAGTTAAAACATGCATCAGGAGTATTTACCGTGTTATGTGCAGCACTTCAGTTTTGAAACAAAACATCAGGACAGTAATTCATTCAGACAAGCAATCTGACTAGATCTAGTGCCCATAATTCACACTCAAAATTGTACTCAGCAAATTTAACTAACAAAGTTATTATAGTTTAAAAATTAAAAAAAAAAGGTCATGCAGGGGCAGTTTACCTATAAGCTCTTTTAATGTCCTCAGAGGAAGCCCCCTTTTCCAAGCCCAGTGTCTTGTACAGGCTTTCTCCTGATGTGGACAGCTTGCGCTGAGGTTTGTTTGAATCGGTCATCCTTCAAGTCTGAAAATCCCATCATCATAAAACACGAATATAATAACCTTCATTTATCATTTACAGGTCTGTGGCACAGTGCTCACACGGTCTCATTAAAGCACTTTAAATCTAATTTAAGCTCTTAAACATGGAGAAGCAAAGGAAGTGAATGAGATGCTGCAGGTGGTCAGTGATTAAAGGAGAGGATATGAAACAAGGAGCACAGTCAGACACACATCTGGGAGCTGTTCAGTTTAGTAGCTAGTCGTACAGGAGCAGTGACAGAAAACGAAACAACAAGCAGCTAGGTTCATGTTTTAAATGTAACATTACTAATATCGTATTAGCGCTAAAGTGAACACTTGAACTAAATGCCTTGTTTTGATTTACTCCCGAACACCCAGCCCAGTGGAGACCAAACAACCTCCGGGCCACAAAAATGGCTGAACTTCAGAGTAAGTTGGTGTAACCGGCTAAAGCAGGTCACACGAGAAACCTTCAGAAACGAACAACACTGATTTCTGCACCTACCTCTCGACAGAGAAATAACCCAGATTGTGGAGCGCTTTGTCGACCTGTGGCAAAATATCCTAAGATATCGAGAATGTCATGTTTTTATCACGACAATACTCAATATTTAATGTGACAAAATCGAGACGTGTAAACTTCGTACTAGGAAGCGTGTTGTTCCGGAATCCACAATGAAACTAGCGAGTGCGTAAAGGCGGCTAAAATGGTGCTGTAACAAGGCAGGACAAGCCCATGTCGGTCACGTGGTAGTAAATTAGCTACGAGCTCGAATACCAGGCCAGTCATTCAGAGGTACATGCTCACTTACACCATTAGTGCACATCAGAGGAGACAAAATGAGGACAGAAAATGCACAAAATGCCTGGTATGTGAAGCCATACACGTTCTAAACTTTAACTAAGAAACCAGTCAGAATGCATTTCTCACCACATTTAATTTCATATAAAAGTGTAGGCAACAATATTATGAATACATGTCCATGACCTACTCATATATAAAACATATATATGGTAACTATAGTCCAATTTATCAGTGTTAAATGTGATGTCTTATTTTCAAGCAATTTGATTTACTTCCAAATGTGTGTGAAAGATCTCAAGGGATATTTGGATGAAAATCATACCTAATATATTTTTTCAGGCATTGCTTTGAAGTACTTTTTGCCTTTCCATCTTACAGCCCATTTTCCCCTGGCACCCACATTAGTTAAAATTATTCATATACAGCACCAAGTATCAGTGTAGGTGTCTCTTTTTTTTTTTTTTTACATCATGAAACTGTAGGACAAGTTGTGGTTGACTGTGTGACCTTTTGTGAAACATATTGTTCTGTAAGTGTAAGGATCTGGGGTTAGAGGAGCAAAAGAGCAAAAAAATACATTTACCCACTAGTTTTAGAGTGTTGCAATGTATTTATTGTGTTACAACAGCAATGGCTCATTTGTTCAAGCTTTGTTCTCTCAATAACTTGTGTTAACTAACGAGCACGATCACTAGCGGTCACCTAAACAGCACAGCAGCATAGGAAATAGTTATAAAAATGATGAGCTTCCAGCTGTTTTTTCACACTAGAGATGACCCAAATTATTATTTAGAAACAAGAGGTAATTTTAGTGTTCTAAACAGATACAAGATATGAATAGGTACATATACAAACAAGTAGTTTGTATATCTCTAATTGAGACCACTTTATGAGGTTGAGGTTGAGAAACTGTCACAGTCAGCATTCACAGACTACGCTTACAGTTCAGGCACTTCTACTACTGTTTTTCCCTTCGAAGGGTCTCCAGTGTTTCCAGGGACATAGTGTTCCAGGATCCACCACAACCATGATAAAGATGTTTCTGATACTGAGTGATTGTGACAAAATTTAGTCAATGCTAAATATAATTTCAAATAATACAGATACAAACATTTAGGTGCACTATACAGATACCCTTATTTTCATATCTCATACAGTGGAATGATATAAAAAGGGATTGTACAGTTTGGGACATACTGCATACTGTCCTAGTTTGTGTGTATGCTGACAGAACACCACGGGCCTGTTACCTGTTTACCTAGGTAAAATTTGATCTTCATGGCTTATAATTTTTTTCAAAATGGTTGACACCACTTAAATGAAGTAACCACAACTGTCAAAAAATGTTCAGTGTTGCCTCAAAAAATGCATTTTCTATATCATAGCCTTTTTAAAATCAAACTTGAGTCACTTTTTAATTTTTTTCCAAACAAGTGTTTAGTACAAATTTGTGACCGAAGTTTGACTTGAGTCCAAGTCATGTGACTTCGGTCACCTCTGCAGAATGTTGAATATCAGCTGACTGTGATGCAAACAGTACTGTATGAATTTGCTCTTTGAACTTTATTGCATTTGTCATAAAAATGCTTCTGAATGTTCGACAGATGGAGGTATTATCAAATATATGGCATGACCTAGAAATAATCAATATGAAGAAACTAATCCTTTGAAATTTTGATTATGATTTTTCCAGTATTTTTGTTAGCCTCCATGTGTCTGTGTGCCTCAGTAACGTCTTCCATGTTGAACATTGTGTCGATTATAGGCCTCAATGACATGGGCAGGTCTGTTGACTGAAAGTGTGGCAAAGCCTGCTCAGTGAAGCTCCCAACAAGTTCAGCTTTATACTATAAAAAGGAGACAATTCAGACACTCAATGCAAAAGACAACAAACACATAAGATATGCGTTAGGTTTATTGTGGAAGATTTTTTTTTATCCTGAGCCTTACCTGTAGACTCCGTGACCTGAGGAGACTACTGAGAATGTGGCCACGCTTAAATAAAAGTTTGCCAAGCAAGTCTCCATTCACTGCTTTCCCCCCCATAACACCGTAGAGCACCCATCTTCCATCCATAGCCAGACTACGCATATTTTTCTCCCAAAAAGATCCACCTATGCAATCAAGGATGACATCAACCCCCCTGCCTGCAAAAACAGAGTGCTCACCATCGGGAGTATGAACAGGTTGCAAACTAAACCTTGCGAATGTTTCTACTGTTTACATGATTGATTACATGCACACTGGCGAACTGTTTTATAGAACTGAAGAATAAAGTTTACAAGACTCACCTTGAGTAAAGTGCAGAATCTTATCAGAGAAATCCCCTTCGTTGTAATTGAACCCTGCAGCTGCACCCAGTTTTTCTGCTATCTTTAACTTATCAAGGCTTCCAGCAGTCACCATTGGTACAGCACAAAACAGACAAGCAAGCTGAATGGCAGCAGTGCCGACTCCACTCGCTCCAGCATGGATCAACACTGATTCTCCCTTCTTAACTTGCGCTAAGACAAAACAGAGCACTGCACTGAAAGTAAAGTACAGTAGTAGTAGAAACAGCAATTTTTCCTGTAGGAAGGAAATTTCAAAATGACTCTTCCGAAACAGGAAAGACACTTGTTTAAGAGAAGAGGAGAAGCACATCAATTAAACTTTAAAAACTTCGTATCCTTTCATGTTTTCAGTTTGCCTTCAAACACCTATTAAGTGCAGAATTTGGTAGGCAGTCAGCCAGGCCTCTGGGATTGCTGCAGCTTCATAGAGCGTGAGATGTGAAGGGACTGGCATGAGAAGCTCCTCAGGCACAGCTACATACTGTGCATATCCTCCTCCAGAAAGCAAAGCCATGACCCTATCGCCAAGATTAAACTTCCTCTTGAGTCCAGGGCCAAAACCAGTGACCACTCCAGCAGCCTCCAGACCAAGGATCTCACTTGCTCCTGGAGGAGCTGGGTAAAGACCTCTCCTCTGTCATAGGAAACAACCCTTTCAAATCTTGGTACTCCAACAGTGTTTATGTTTTAATATTTTTAGTGGTTTAATGTTATGTACATGAGTGAACTTACCTGTAACACATCAGCCCTGTTTAAAGCTGTTGCATAGACTTTAATGAGGACCTCCCCATCTTTAGGTTCAGGTTTGGGAACTTGTCCTAAATACAGCTTCTCTGGCCCACCTGGTTCTTTGAAACATATTGCCTGCATTGTCTGCCAAAATCAGTCACCAATATTTAATTGTACAACTGTACATTTTTATTTAAAGAGCAGGTTTTATGAGCCTACTGATTTGTATGACACCCAGAGAGATGTAAGATGTATACGTACAGTGTCTTCATCTGGATGCTGAAGCATGACTTCAGCCAATGGAGAGACAATACTAAATAAGGAAACAATATCTCAATTAGAACATAACATTCCACAAACATGTATTTTAACGTCACAAACTGCAGATATACAAATTCTGGAAATTGGAAACGACGGGAAACCACTAACTGCGCAATATTTGCGCATACTTGACGCTTTCAGATGCAACCGCTGAAATACAAAGTCCAAAAAAGGGGGAAATGTACAGTACTTATCTCCAAAAACTGTCAAATGCACATTGTTGTTGTATGTATTTTAAAGATTCTCTAAATTGCGCGTTTAATGTCTGTTTTGTTGAGTTTAATTTCATAAACACTGTGGGTTCATACACAAAGTTCCTTATGAATAGATACCGACGCTGCTGCTGCTGCTGGTTGTTGTTGTTGTGCTGGCTAATAATCATCTAAAAAGGAAATAATTACTATTGGACTGTTTATAAAACTCACAGGTATCAAGTGTGCACCCCTTCGCCAAGTTTCTACTACGCTGCAGAAACTCATGTCCCCGCCTCGTTATGGCTGAGACTCAAATGCCTACCAAAGTGCACTACATAGGGTATAAAATAAGGGCTTCTATGTCATATAACAGAGGCGCTCGGTTTAGCTACAAATTACACTATTTATAGGACTACTAGTTTTGGAGTTTGGAATTTGAGGTTTGCACTGGTAATGATGGGTTGTGATCACCACTGTAACTTTAATCACTGACCCCTGGGCATCCTCTGAACCCCACACTGAGACACACTGCTGGACAGTGGTCTGTATGCTTAGAGGCCTGGGAAACAATTTTTAGCATTTCTCTTATGTAGTTCTCAAAAAAACAAAAACTTTCCTGAACTAATAGTTTTCCTATTTTGCATGTATCTAACAAGTAAATATATTGTTGGAAAAAATATATGTCTGGTGGGCTTTTCACCCCTTATATTCTCAGGCTCCTGTTCTGGGCTGACAGGGGAAACCAGATGTGGTTTTCTACTCCTGGATTGTACTCTTGCCACAAGTGTTGTGATTGTCTGATAATGATCAAATAAATGTATGAATGAGCAAGTGTGCAGGTGTTCCTACTAATGTGGCAGGTGAGTGTAGTTCTGGAAACAGCAGACTTTCCTGAAATGAAATATTAATTTATTTTGCTTATATCTCAACCAGAAGTAATGTTAGATCGTTTTCGATATCTGGTTACTCCCAGTAAAAAAAAAAAAAGGAAAAAAAAAAGGGGGAAACTGCATTTAAAGATTTCATTCTAACGCAAGTAAAATACACCCTGTCTGCATCTACACTTCTAACTTAACCTGCTGTTGGAAAATCAACATTGTGAGATTCTGCTGTCTTTTGTGCAGAAAGTGCAAGCACTTTTCTTTGTATTGATGACAAAGTGATGGCACAGGAGAATTACAGATGTTTTGACAGCCTGTATCTGATTACAAACTGAATTGATTAGGATTATGTCTGTTCCAATATAACTACCAAAAAAATGTAATTGTGAGAAATGGAGACTTGGCTAACAAGGCTTTAGACATCTTTAGGCTGTTTTCACAGTGAAAATATTAAACCGGTCCAACATGATTTTTTTTGCAAGCAGACATCAAGCTAATGTTAGAGAGTAACCTAAATAAAACATTTTCATATCATTTTGATGAAATTAATTTGTTTAGTTAAAGAAGATATTTCAAAGTACACCACTGGCAGAAAAACTGAATATTGATCAAAACTTGATTTTTTTTTGTATGTTTTCCAGATTTCAGCCTCAGTGACTTAACCATTTGACAGATTTTCGTCAGATCTCACACATTATACACCTTAATAAAAATCATTTGGGGTTCAACTTCAACTTCTGTTATGCAGCAGGACCATAGACTATCTATGAGCAATACATTTTCCCTGAATTTCAGAAAGCTTTAATTTGTTCACCGAGCGATCCCTGAATGTTTCATTACCTTATCTAAAATAGCATATGTTTTTTTTAATAACCTTTCATGCCACAACACAATAATCTAACTCCAGTTCATACAATAAGCATCTCAGATGAACACCTCAGTGAAACTGGTTAGACCAAATAACACTGTTTACTGCAAGTCTCATAGCAGCAGTCACATTCAGTCTGTCTCTATTCACCATCGGCTTCACAAAACAATAATACCTGGACAACTTTTTTTTAAAGATGCAAGTTAAGGTATGTTATTTACATTGATTATGTATTTATTTAGTTTTACAAAAGAGACATAGGCAGTCCAACCTCTGTTAACTCTAAAATACAACATACATACATTTCCAGTCTCTTTTCTCTATTGTGCTTCAGGATAACATTTCAACATGTATGACTGCAAAGGCAAACTTTAGAAAATCTAAGCATATGTTGTATATTGACACAAGGCTAAAGAATCATAAAGAAGACACTGATCTTCAGTGGAAACTTGAGCAAATCCACAGAAAATACAAATTGGATCTCAAATTGCTTCATCAAGACAAAGAATTTCTACTGATGGAACACAAAAAGTTATTGCATTTAAGAGTCTGTGAACCTTATGCAACTCTTACCAACACAATGAGCACCATATCAGAGACAAGAACAACAAAAAGCGATCTTCAATATGTTTGGTATCCAAAATCAGCTCCAGCTGGTAGAAGGATGTTTTCAAATGAAGCTCTTTCAACTCAAAGTGAACAGCTGCTAGCAACAAGGCTCTCAAAATCAGCCTCATCTACCCTGCAACAGACTTCAGAATCAAATCAGTTATCCATCATGTATCTAAAAGACTTGGCCTTAATTGACAGCATTTCACAAAAAGAGCTGGCAATCCAAGAAGAACAGAGGAGGCAAAAAAAGGAAAGACTGAAACGACTGCACAGAGAAAAGCTGCAACAGAAGATGCAGATTTTCTTCAGAAAATTAGAAACAGTTTAATCACAAATATAAACAGACTAATCTAGTATGATATGTATGAATTGAATGTGTCTGTCCTGTACTTTGATTGCAAGTTAACTTTAGTTTAATATGTTTATGTGAATAGCTTTTATTCAGAACACGTTAGAAATCTAAACGATACTTCTGAGAACGAAAGTTCTTTCAGAATGCGTGGGCACTCATCTTTCTTTTGCTAGTCATACAGAGATCACCTTTAATACTGCATGTTCTTGTGTAATGTGATGCTACAAATTATGCTAGCTTTATTATGTCAAAACGCTGAAAAATGGTACACCCTGTATTTAAAGGTGTGAAAATGAATCTAAGGTGTAATTGTAAATATTCGAAAGTGTAAATATTCAGGTCTTGTTTCTGCTTTATTCAAGCAATGCTTCCCAGTTTCCTCATGGTCAAAAGAGCACTGTGAACTGGAGTCTCCATGAGCAGCACTTGGTTTTCCTTCCACTGTGGAGATTCTATAAGTGTTTTGTCTGTAAATAAAAACAGTGTAAAGAGTCAAATCCTGTTATCATTCAAATACTATGAGACTGTATTTTATTTAGTGTAGTAGATTTATAGTGCATGTAAAAAAAACATTTGTTTAATCAAGCATTATTACTTATAAGAAATGATATAGACAGTCTTACTTTCGCAATCAATAGCAACATGAGTAGGGAAACATCGGGTGAGGTCACCATACTGCAGTGTGCACAGAACAACTTCATCATTCTCTGCTGGGGCTTTGCACGTGAGGGCAAGAAAGTTGCACAACTGATTTCGCTCAATGATTTCTACTGTCTCAAAGAGTTCCTATGGTCAAAGAAATTCAAATCAGACAGTAATCAGTAAAGATTAAGGTTTAAAATGGAAAAAGTTTATACACAGTATTGACCATGTGCAGTGTACTTCAATGATGGACTTGCAAAGCTAAAACAAAAAAGGACTGCTGTCAAACATTTTTCTTGGAAATTCTGTGTACTATTGTTTACTTTTCTTAACAGCACTTTTACATAAAAACAATTTCTTTTCACTAATTTTGGAGCACTTTCAGCTTTCCACATTTTTTATACATGTCTAAGACTTATGCACAGTTAAACTTTGCAGAATTTGATTATGTACTTAAAATAACTCTTACATTCACATCAACATGCATGATTTTTATTATACCCATAGATACAGAGATACATATAGAGATATTATTTGCCGCACCTCGATGAGAGAAATCTGCTGTTTGCGGCCAGCTAAAGCATTGAGGTGCAGGTTTAGTGTTTGGAGGAAGCCTTTAAAATCAGTCTGTAGATTCTCCTTGGCAAGTTTTTCCAGTGGGATACATGGAGGGATGTTATGACGACTGATCTGCACCATGCGGGTAAGGTTCACCTCTATGTTATATGTTTCCAAGCAAACACCTTCAAAGGCGGTGTGAAATGATACGCACACACTTTTGCCTTGTTTGCTCTCTACCAAGTCGTATCCAGCTTCAAGAGTCACAAAGAACAAATGAGTAAACACTTAGAAAGCATGGACCACAAGAATAAAGAACAGAACTTTAAGAAATAATAACTCAGTGTCTATTACATTAAGTGCACCTAACTTATATCTACATTTATTTACCCTTTTTATGTGGTAAACCTAAGACAAATGGGGTGAGCTTCGTAGGTAAACAATTACAAACTGTAGCCAGTGTGCTGTTATGTTCAGTTTGTCAGACTGACTCAGTTCTGTCCATCAGTTACAAAGGGCCACTATAGCACTAGTGCAGCCTAATATTAATACATTCATGGAGCTTTCTCAGCACACCACCAAAACTGAAATGCTAGTGTGTGTGGTACTGGTATAACTATATATAAGTATGTATCAGATGTAGCAGTATTATTATGGTTGTTATGTTCGGTGTATTCGACACACCACCTTGTTGGCCAATATTGTATGTGTACACAATCAGCCTACTACCAGTTCCTGTTCATCTGCTGTTGCTGGTGGAAAAATAATCCCAACGGTCACATTAACAGTGTAGGGCTTATTAACAATACTCTTAACAGTACTACTAACAGAACCACACACTCCCACAGAAGTCCCTCCTGCACCAAGAGCTGTTCACAACCCAGATAATATCTAGACATGTGGTGGTCTCTTTCCAATGACATTTGGGGTAGAGGGGGCAAAAATGTTCATAGAAACCATTACAGTCAGTTACAGCTACAGTCAGTAACTGTACAGCTATAAAGTGACTTGCAAGATAAGTGAACTTGGGAAAAGGCCCAATGATTAAAGGTTTAAGCCAGGTATACCTAATAAACTGGTCACCAAGTGCATTAAGTACATGATTTGTTCTTTGTTTTTCTTTACCAATAAGTCGATGGGCAGTTTGAAGGTCCATAAGGTGCATATGCTGGGATGTCAACAGATATTGTTCAACTTTGGCAAAGTCTTCAGTTTCACCATCATCCAATGGAAACCCCTGGTCCATTTTATCTTTTAGATTCTAATGTGAGTTGTAGTGCACGATTAAAGGACACATAATGGGGGAAAAAAAACATGTTAGGATTTTCATGAGTCATGAGCACAAATAATCACAACTACTGTATCGATGAAAGGTTCAGAATAAAACACAGGTCTTACAACTTGTAATGGCTGTCCCGGTCACATTTACTACAAAACACATACATTTACTCACCTGAACACAACTATTTTGGGCTTTCCACAATTATATGACATTTTTATATCATGTTTATATGATTGGATGGTGTTTCTCACATATCTGTATCATAAATTCAAAATTTTAATGACAACTTCCATTTACTGCAGCACTGCATACACTATGTAAGCAATTTGCCCGATTTACAGCAGACATCAGATTCATCATTCCTTAGACTTTATTAAATATTTAACTGAAACTAGATACTTTAAGGACTGCATATGTGATGATCATACTGGAGCTAATTCAAACTAATAAGAAATGTCATGGTTTCTCCATGTAACTAAAAAATCTGCCATTTTTTCCGAAGCATTTCCAGGAGCAAGAAAGGGAATTTTATTTGCCTAAATTTGTTTTCAATTTTGTGTAACCATGTTGTTCAGATATTCCATATACAGTAAATGTATGCAGTTTATTTCATTTAGTCAGTGGGTCAGTATTATGAACATATCTCTAAGCCAAAGCAACTTATTGCGTCATTTGGTGACCTCTAGCGACTGTCCTGGGTATACATTAGTTACTTTACACTGTAAAGAACGCTCAACACCGGATAGTTGCACTTTAACGCTTTAAAGACATCGAAACAATAATCAAAAACACAAATAAATCGATAATTGAAATCGTTTGCACAGCTATTCCCTACACACCTTTATGGCGGTTATTTCCGCCTGGATTCGGGCTCTTTTTGCACGCAGGGTTGCTGCTGTAGCCCGAAGTTCCTCCACACGCTCCTGCTGATGTCTTTGCAGTCCTGCTGCTTCTGTCCTCTCTAACATCATCAGGTGATGAAACACACCTGAGGGAGTAAATGTAACTAATGTTATTAAAAATACATTTTCTGGTTTAATATTTCCCCCACCCGTTTTCCTGCACAACCCGCCTCCTACTCTAGGATTGGCTGTAAGTAGAGACTGGCCTTAAAACCAGCCCGCTGATTGGCCAGTTCACTGCCAGGCCGGTGTTAGAGTTGCCATTCCGGGTGGTGAAGAGAGAACACATCAATGTTGCCAGCTAGCAGAAAGGTTGCGCGCTAAATTGTGCTAATTTTTAGCTAATCATTTTATTTATGCTAGAGTCATCTTAAAAACGACTGTAGGTGTACCTTTTTGTCTTATTTTATCCATTTCATAAAGTATTTTTTTCGCAGACAGGTCTTCAAATCTGGCGCCTTCGTCTGGAGGTGAGGCCACGCGGAAGTTAGACGTCAGACGTAAACACACCCAAGAGCATCAGCACTGCGTAAGATTTGCGCAGACTAGAGGAGTTTGGCAGTATGACGCTTCGCAATTCATAGTTGCTGGACGACCTCTCATTCCGTCACTGAGCGTCGATTAACGTGCTGTCTGAAGTACAAATTCGCTAGAAATAAAAAGATGGGAGGCACAGATGTGTCTGTTTTCAGTGACGGGACGATGAGTGTAGTCAGAGCAGCAGCTGCACGTGTTTAAGTGATTTGTCAGCGCGCAGCTCCTGGTGGCGCACAGGTAATGCGCTTTAGCTTTTCGAGTAAAAAAAATGTCCTCTCTCGAGTTGTGCTTGTTTTATTTCAAGGACGTCCGTATGTGTATCAGGAATGTGTTGGCTAATGATATAAACAGTGTGAATGAGACATAGAGTACTGCTTGTTGTGGCTAATAAACTTTTGGTTTTAAATAAGTTATTTTTATTTCTGTGTTGAAACATTGCCAGGTTAGTCTGTGCTTAAGCAGCTTGAGTTTCTTATGACTTAGTTTTGCTCATCGAGCTTCTGCTTTCTGCTACTGAAATCTCCTTGAATATAGGTAAGTCTTCTTAAAGCAGCAGGTGCTCCTCTCTTCCTCATGGATGGCTACAACAGCACGGTCCTTCCCTCAGGAACCTGACTAAAAGCCTGGACTTTATCAGCATGGACGGCATTGAACAGAGATACTTCACTCCTATTGACTTTGCATTATTTGCTCTGCTCCTGGTGGCTTCCATGGCCATAGGGCTGTATTATGCCCTCTGTGGAGGACGGCAGAAGACCACACGGGAGTTCCTGTTGGCTGACAGGAGTATGAGGTGCCTGCCCCTTTCCCTGTCTCTCATGGCCTCGTTCCAGTCTGCTGTCGCCATAGTGGGGACGCCAGCAGAGATCTACACCAATGGCACACAATACTGGTTCATTGGCTGCGCTTATATCCTGGGGCTCCTGATTCCGGCCCACGTCTTCGTCCCGGTATTCTACAGACTCCATCTCACCAGTGCTTATCAGGTAGCTTTAGGGTCATTTCCAAATGAAATCACCAGAGCTCCCAGCTTGATGGTCTAAAATCGCTTCATCTTGTGATACTTCGTATTCTGTGGAGCCAAGTGAAGATTTCAAACTTCATTTCAAAATCATCCTCGTGGTGGAATAAGTTTAAGAAATCTTTGAAATTCTTATATCGCACATCCCTTGGGCTTTCTTTTAAGACAAACCTTTTCAAAT
The DNA here is from genome assembly GCA_030068315.1 of Chrysichthys thysi. Lineage (NCBI taxonomy): Eukaryota > Metazoa > Chordata > Actinopteri > Siluriformes > Claroteidae > Chrysichthys > Chrysichthys thysi. The sequence continues at coordinate 8,766,229 of JAQLOM010000005.1, forward strand.
CCAGAGATGCCCACACGATCCAAAAGGGGGTCAAATAGGACCATGCCCAGTGTTTGGTCTGAAGATACAAGGCTGCTATAGTTGTAAGTTGTAAAGAAGCTCTACGTGAGTACTATTGACAAAACAGATTGCAAAAGGGACATCCTTAGACTTAAACCTCAGCTGTTTCAGGCCAGTTTTATGGGCCCACCGATCAAATAAAAAAAAATGTCCGATAGTAGCGCATTATATAGAGGATTAATTACTATTGCAATAAGTTCTGCTAATGCTTTAAGATACAATAAACAAACCCTGAAAAAAAATAAAAATTGTATTTTTCTTAGTTTTTTATTTATGGTGTGCTGAAAGTGACTACAAACCAGACATAGGGGTTGGTGGGTTGTTTTTTTTTTTAGAGGCCCAGAGCGTGTGAACGGGAAACGATATTGAGCTGAAACCAACTGGAATCTTCACTGGGCACCACAGACTACAAAAAGATTATATAATAACGAAGCAATTTTGTGACCATCAAGCTGGGACCACCATCAGTTCATGGTGAAATGACCCTTTACCTTTTATGGTTTAATAATATCTGTTTTTCAATACTCTTTCTTTATCTGATTTATCTAATGGCACTGCACAAGTGTGAAAATGCCTCAAAATGTATGCAGTTTCTCTGCACAATAAAACAAACACAATGCAAGCATATTCTTTACATTTTAAAACTTGAATTATTTAATTGTTTTGGTGTTCCAGTATTTGGAGCTGCGTTTCTCTAAAGCAGTCCGAATATGTGGGACGGTGACCTTTATTTTTCAGATGGTAAGTTCTTCTTCAGAAGAAACATGATACAATAAGCACTTTCAACACACCCCATGTACTCTAGAAATGTTTAATTAAAAGCTTATTGTTGTAATATATCGATCATTGTTTGTCCTTCTTCAACATTCAGGTTATTTATATGGGTGTCGGTGTATATACTCCAGCTCTCGCACTGAATGCAGGTGAACCTCTTTGAATTTAGAGTTTAAAACAAGGGAAGTCATTGCCCAAAAAGAACATTTCATTTATTACATAGATTAGATTAGAGTCACCTTTATTGTCATTACACATGTATAAATACAAGGTAATGAAATGTAGTTTAGCATCTAGTCAGCATAACGCTGATCAAAATCATTAGAGCTGTCTAACAGTGTAAAGTTTGGTTACCCACAAAAAATGAACAAGGAGAAAATGTTTCCTCACTTAAACATCATTCTTTAAAATAATTTAATGCCTTTATTTCTAGAAAGATGCAATATTGTAAGAACATGCAAAGTTTAAAATGATATTTAATTCATAGTAATGTTATAAAAAGAACTATTAGATACATTTGACATTATAAGGACTATTTATACTGTACTTTGCTTGGATATATTTTTGTACTGTAGGTGGAAAGAAAACCCTATTTTTGTCAAAACCTAAATTAGAAAAAAGTCAGTATGATGGAATTCAGCCATAGTAACAACTGCTTGGTTTTCTCAGAGAGTCAAACATATTTATATTACTTAATATTCTAACAGATTCATCATTCGTAATTGATTTTGTTCTGTGTCTTCTCATTTTACAATTAGTTACCGGTTTTCACTTGTGGGGAGCCGTATTAGCAACTGGACTAGTGTGCACAGTATACACCGCACTGGTAAATAGTGTTTTTTTTTTCTTTTCTTTTTTTCTGTTCCTATAAAAGCATGCTGTTTTCCTCATGGAATTTCTCTTGACCAGTATTTGGTGTCGCAAGTAGGGTGGACTGAAAGCAGTCATCTGGACAGACGTGTTTCAGGCGGTGGTGATGTTTGCAGGTCAGCTGGCTGTTGTCATAGTGGGTGTACAACAGGCTGGCGGTCTTTCGGAGGTTTGGAGGAAAGTCACAGAGGGAGGCTTGATCTCTGGCATTGAGTGAGAATTTGTTTTCTTGAATGCAAATTTGGGGCTTAGGTCAGTTTTCCATAGAATTTGTAGGGTTGCTCAATTTGAATAAAAAGATTTAACATCCCTTGAGGTTTGTGGTTGGTCCTTTAACCATATTTCTGCTTCTTTAAGCTTAAATCCTGATCCTACTGTGAGACACACCTTCTGGACGCTGGCTTTGGGGGGTGTTTTTCTTATGCTCTCTCTGTATGGTGTGAACCAGACACAAGTGCAGAGGTACCTTAGCTCTCGCACAGAGAAAGAAGCTGTAATGTAAGTAAAAAGTAAACTTTGCTATACACTGCACTTGAACAGTGGTATGTTGAAGCTGGAGGACTCCCCTCTGTAGCTCACACTGATAGTCTGTACGTTGTCTTGTAGGTCATGCTACATGGTGTTTCCCTGTCTTCAGGTGGCTTTGGGTCTAAGCTGTCTGATGGGACTTGTTATGTTTGCATGTTATGGTGGTGACAGCCCGTTAGACAAACAGTACAACAGATCTAAAGATCAGGTCAGCATTGTTAATATATTAAATGATCTATTATGATAGGTCCCATTGTTTAAGTCTTTTTTCCGTTTATGTGATGTTACACAATAGATGGTCCTATACTTTGTCATGGACATGCTGCAGGACTTTCCTGGACTGCCTGGACTTTTTGTCGCATGCTTGTTCAGTGCATCCCTAAGGTATGGACAAGCTAGTGCATTTGGAAGGCACTATAACAACAAATCCTGCTTCAGGACCAGATTACTCTGTTAATCTAATTGCTTTAGGGGCTTAAGAACCTTTGCCTGCTGAAAACAAGCAATGCAAGCTTAAAATGAACATTATAGTAATTGCATTTTTAACACACATACTGTCACCAACGGTAGCTCAAAGCACACCCTAACATGTCATACAAAGAACACTGAAATTTGACAAATCGACATCTTTCATAACTAAAAGCTAAGTACTATAAATAACCCCAATGGAACACACATACTGAGGAATTGCTCAGTCGTCATTGCTTATGTTTTGTTCAGCACAATTTACAGCACTTGGCAGATCAGATTAAAATCTGACATGTGAAAATAGGAAACCAAAAACGACCTTCAGAGGGTTTAATTTAGTATGCCTCCTAACCTTAAATATAGTTTTGAACGAGACTGAACAATAGGAGGAACCACAGTGCTTTAGCAACTAAGACATGTTAATAAGAAAATGAAGTTTCAGTTATTCTGTTCTGATTTCTTTTAAGGTAACCTATTTGTTTCAGTTGCTCTCCAACAGCACATAACTTGATCTGGTTTTTGCCTAGTTGTGTAACTGAAACTGAAGTATACACTCACCAGTCACTTTAATTAGAGCACCTGTACAACTGCTCATTCATCCAGTTATGCACTTATCTAATCATGTAATGCTACATACAGTCATGAAGATACAGGTCAGGAACATTAGTTAATGTTCACTGAACATCTGACATGTTTTTCTAAACATTTATTGATGCTCTGGCCCTATATCTGCTTAACATTATATTAGACATTACACTGCCACCTGATTGGCTGACTGCACTTTGAATGTGCAGATATGCAGGTGTTCTATTAAAGTGTCATAAGTTAATGTTATAAGGCATATAGATGTAATGTTGTTGTTATTATTATGAATAGAGTTGTGTATTTGCATTGATTTGTGGATGTCATTCCCTTCTGTGAAGCACAATATCCTCAGCTTTCAACTCCTTGGCCACAGTAACAATGGAGGATTTCATTAAGCCTCATTATCCCTCTATGCCAGAGGCTAGAGCCACCTTACTGTCCAAGATACTCGGTGAGTCTTTACTCTGTGAACCGATGTCTTGTCTACCTAACGTTTGTGTTGTACTTGAGTGGATTTTTCATTAAACAGAAAAAAAAATCTGATTTTGATTGATGAAAATCTGTGATCATTTTGATTTTGTTTCCAATCTAGCCTTTTCATATGGCCTTTTATGCCTTGCTATAGCCTATGCTGTCCATCTGATGAACAGTTCTGTTTTGCAGGTAAGCACAACTGAATGCAAGTCCCAGTTAGATCTAATTTCCAAAGCGATTAAAGTATCAGCAGAAATAACAAAAAGCAAACCAAACTAAAAATTTTGAAATGGGTGGAAAAATAATGATGCATACTCAGTGCTACAGCTCTCGTTCTAAATAAAATATGCCTCATATTTCTCATTTCTAGGCAGCACTCAGTATCTTTGGGATGGTAGGAGGACCCTTGCTGGGCCTCTTCTGTCTTGGGATATTTTTCCCTTGGGCCAATAGCATTGTGAGTATTCTCAGCAGAATGTTTGTGCATTGAAGAGTGAGCAGTGTAACCGAGAGAAACCTGTTTGGTTGGATTTCCTGTAGGGTGCCGTAACGGGGCTGGTCGCTGGTCTCATCATAGCCTTCTGGGTTGGCATTGGTGGATTTGTGGCTCAGATGTCAAGCGGTGCCACTGGACGTCCACATAATGGCACTTATCTAACAGAAAATATGACCGTGACTACAATGACTTCAATATTGACTCCAGTCACTGATAAACCAAGGTAATGCACTGACACGTACATTCTGGACACACTTTAATTGGGGGCTTGAAAGATCCCCTATATAGCCCCGTAAAAAAAAATAAAATAAAATAAAAAGACACCTATAAGAACACACGGTGGCCGTCAGTACCAGTAACATGCTTCCAAGTACTTATGTTCACACTCCCTTGCTTTTTCCATGCCAAATAAGCATGATCCTACATTTTTCAAAATTTTGGTTCTCAAATTTGTTACTAGGCACCAGGAAACACTGATTACTTCTTCCTTGCTAATGGATACCCTCAAAACTTTATGCAGTGGACCTTTTAGTGATTTAACTGAAAATTCATAGTCATTGGTAAATTTTCACAACCAGTCTTTGTACATTTTTTGTGAAAATTTGAAAAAGAAAAAAAAAATCAAAATCTTAACACTAAACTGTTAAATTTTGTGGGGAAATTTACACTAAAAGGGGGAGACTCTTTTCTTTATCAAAGGAGTGCTTTACTGCAATGCTTATGGCCAGAGAGAATGAGCTTGCCCTCACCAATACCTCAGATCATCTCCACCAGCATGTAGGGGAAAAAAATATTATACATCTTTACATATATCATGTAGTCTCAAATGATGGGTTATGACAGAAAAACAAGTCCTATTTCACTGATCAAAAAAAGGCTAATTAAACAAGTTGCCCCATGGTAACAAACACCCAGTTTCTTGCATGCAGACAGCTGCTTCCTCCTATCTTCTGAAGGCCACTGCACAGGTTGCTACAAACAAGTTCATGTTGAAGTCACATTCTGCAACAAGCAAGTTTCTATAATTTCTTCAAAGTTTACTAATCATGCAAATACTTTTATTGTAAATCTCAAACATAACAAAATTTCTTAAATAGTGTGCGTCAGAAATCTCTGCATAACTGTCTATGCACTTTAGACATGGATTTTTATGGGTCATTAGTTGGTAAACAAAAACACCTTTTTTAGACTGGTCTTTCAACAAATGGAGAGTTTCAATTGTGTGGATCTCAAAGTATGTGTATGAGTGTTAATTCAATTGTCTTCAATGCCAACAGAGGTCACTGTAATCAGGATTTATTAAATGTATTTAGGCTGGTAAGTTTGGATCGCAGTATTAAAGCAGCTATAAGTGAATTAAGTGAAGGTAAAATTTTTGTACATCAGATATATGTACCGAGTGCATGATATGGGTAATTCATTTTGATCATAGATTTAATCTTAATAATTTACAACATTGAAAACCATTTTGCTATTTTTTTGTTTGTTTTGCCACAGTGGTATCAGACCATATCTATGGTTATACTTGTTATAGGTTATAGAATACGGTATTCAGCTTTTTGAAACATTAAATACAGTGGAACCTCTGGTCACGAACGCCTCTGAAGACGAACAAATCGGTTCCTGACCACAAAATCCACCAAAATTTTGCATCTGGTCACGACCACGTAATCAGATACCGAACAAACACAGCCTCGGCCATCTTCCCCTTCTGCTTCGTACGAGCCAATGTTTTCCCATTTTCTGTTTGCATATTGTGCAATTGCGCATTGCATACCTAACAAAGACACTCATGTCCCTTTAATCGGTCAGACGTGTGTTCATTCGCTGTACAGGAACCTCCTCCCCGCCCATCTTCCTCCTCACTTCCTTAACGCCATGCATGTCAACTCATGCAAGGTTAGTTTTCTTGGTTGTTTGCAGTAAGTTTTCGTATAATTACGGATTGTTCAAACTTAGATTTTTTTTTTCTGTGCTTAAAACTCATTAAAAAAATGTTCACCACATTTTTTCGTTGTTTTTCTTTGAATTTTTGCTCTATAAGCTTTCATTACGGGTCCCAAGAAAGTGAAAAGTGGAAATGGTAGTGTGAGTAAGAAGCCTAAGCGTATAACAGTTGAAATAAATAAAGAAATAATCGCAAAACATGAGAACCGCCACCATATCCCTCCTCCACCGTCCACCTACGCCAGCAACTACATATCCACTGCAAAGGTGACATGCATTAAAATCATCTGTTTATTTTGTTTTATTTTATTTTTCTATAATTAAGGTTATTTTCATTTTATCCTATGTTTCATTGCCAACATAAACCAGCACTTTAAAACATGTTTTTGAGGGCTGAATCACATTAGTTGTGTTTATATTAATTTCAGTGGGAAATATTGATTTGGGTCATAAACAGAGTCTCGGAATGGATCAAGTTTGTGGCCAGAGGTTCCACTGCATATAAGATTCATTTTTCCAATTTCCAAAGGTGAAGTACAACAGGCTTTTCTACAAAAAAACCCCACTAAAATTGTTAGTACAAAAATGTACTAAATACACAGGCCTATTAACTCAAGCTTATTTCTTAAATCTAATGTCACACAAACATTATGCGCTTTGCCTAACCAAACTGGCGGCTGTAACTTTTCCTTAATTGTTAGAGGAGGATGGCTAATTCTGATTGATACTATGGAAAAATTTGTCACTTGCACAAAATATCATCCCATCCAACTCAAATGAGTCAGAAATTGTCATTTTGTTTTGTTTTGTTTTTTTTTTAATCTAAATGAAACCTTGTGCTTGATCCTTGTGCAGATTGTGGTCAATTTGCCAAACAAGCTGTTGATAACAGTAAGAAAATGAAAATGAGTTGACTGGGACTTTAATTTCACACTACAGTACATTGAGTTATTTTATCCTTCATTTTGCTTTTTGTTATTTATTAAATAATTTATGCGTTATGGACAATACACTCTCTTTGTCTTTTAGCAAATCTGTTTGGTTGCATGGCCTCTATTCCCTGTCATACATGTGGTACAGTGCCCTCAACTCTGTTGTGGTGATTTTTGTTGGACTTCTTGTCAGTCTCATCACAGGTACGTGAATCATTTGTGGACCTAAACCCTGTCTGATGACAAACATCACTAGATCACTTCAAAAGTTTGGCCACGCCTATTCATTGATGGGTTTTTCTTTATTTTGACTATTTTCTGCATTGTAGAATAATACTGAATACATCAAAACTACGTGTTTGAGATCATCAGTAACATGGGTATCCAGTAAATAGCCCTATTTGACAACTCTAGTAACCTATGTTATGTCAAGAACTATTCAATTAAGTAAAGAGAAATGACAATTCATCAATTATTTATGACATGAAGTGTATTTTAAATAGTAGTAAAAACAAAGACAAACTATTGAATTAGAAAGTGTGTCCAAACCTTTGACTGGTACTGTATATTCACTACCTTTTAGTAGAAATCTTTTATTGTCCAGTTTCCTTCCATGGTATATGACCTGGCTATGCTAAATTGCCCTGTGGTGTGTAGTGTGTGTGTGTGTGTGTGTGTGTGTGTGTGTGTGTGTGTGTGTGTGTGTGTGTGTGTGTGTGTGTGTGTG
>JAQLOM010000005.1:8776193-8786870 GCA_030068315.1 Chrysichthys thysi
ATCTATCTATCTATCTATCTATCTATCTATCTATCTATCTATCTATCTATCTATCTATCTATCTATCTATCTAATACCACAGTTTGTGGTAAACACTAGTAAAGGCTAGTATTTTAAAACGGTGGTCCTTTTGTGGTCCATCTCTCTAGTTCAGTGTTTCCCAGCATTTTTTGAGCCACAGCACATATTTTACATTAGAATAATTAGACGGTTGCACCGCCAAACAAAAATGTCACAGAAAGTATATGTAATCAGTAGATACACGGATTAATTAGCCTTCTTCTTCCACCTAGTGGAAGAGGATTTAAATGTTCTGTCTGTCACTGTCGCATAGATGAAAGAAGACAAATTATTTGCAGTAAATAACTAATAATTTTCAGACCAATTACGAGAAATTTAGGATAATTTTCCACGGTACACCTGATGGTCTCTCATGGCACACTAACGTGCCACGGCACAGTGGTTGGGAATCACTGCTCTAGTTCTCTGTAAATTCCAATCTAGTCTTCTGCATCTTCCTGCTAATGAGTGGTTTGCATATAGTAAGGCCTCCATATTTCTGATCTCAAAGTGTTCTTTGGACGCAGGATTGTGGGATTTCTAGAGATATATATTTATATATGCACGTATGGATATGTTTATTGATTAATAAGTCTTTAATTGGACACTAGGTATTGGAAAGCTGCTTTGCGACAATGTCTGTTGTTAAAAGCACTATACAAATAGAATTGAATTGAATTGATACTACAGGGTGGGCCATTTATATGGATACACCTTAATAAAATGGGAATGGTTGGTGATATTAACGGCCATTTTGGGTCCAACTTTTGTTTTTTCAGTAGGAAGAGGGTCATGTGACACATCAAAGTTATTGGGAATTTCACAAGAAAAACAATGGTGTGCTTGGTTTTAACGTAACATATCCATATAAATGGCTCACCCTGTATAACCCCTGCCCTATGGAGTTTGTTTTTGATGTCGCTGACTGTTATGTCCTGTTATGGGATTTTTGTTCACAGCTATCACAGTGTTTCTGTCATCAACTGCTGTTGTATTCCTTGGTCAATTGGTTTAACCCTATGTCTGGTGGTTCCTTTCTTTTTCAGGACTTTACATTTTTCAGGATGTTACATTTGCTATGTCATATGCTTATGCAATGTCCCTGATCGATCATCCCTCTTTTCCCAGCTTAAAATTGACTCACCTTTCTCCCATAGACAATTCTCTGAACTTCACGATGGTTTATCATTTTTAATCACAAATTCACTCTTCACAGTAGAAAGCCCGGACTCAAACCAAAAGTAGATATTCAGAGCTATTAATTGTTTCAATAAAACACTCAAACAGGTCACCGCTGGGCAGACAAGTCAAACCTGTTAATCGTGTGTCCCAATATTTTTGGTCACTTGACGAATGTGTGGGTTCAAACAAAAGGTTTCATGTTCTAAGATGTTTAACAATGTATACATCAGGAAATGAAAGCTGAAATTATGATCCATCTCATCTTTTGATTTCAAACCCAAATGTCTTTGCTCTATAGAAAAAAACAATTGGCTTTGCAGTTCTTATACTTTTAGAGGGAAGGGCTTTTTCTAACAATAAGTACTGTCAATTTTCTCACAGTTATTTTTCTACCCTGATTTTAGACTGCCTAGCCAATAAATGTACTTGCAAAGAAAATTACACTTGGAGTACGGATCTGTGTAAAACACACCCTAAGTGCTGCGAGAATAATAAAGCATGTGAAACTGTCCTTCCTGGTGCTATGTGCATCTATGAAAACAACGGTAATGTACTCAGGCTGAGATTGTGCACAGTTGCCATAGTATTATGCCATATTTTATGTATCCCAGACTAAATTTATACGAGTAGTTGTATTTAGCTAAATATACAATTAAGTCTGTCTTTCTTTGTCTTTCTCCAGTGCTTGTTGATGGACAATTTACCATTCCAGAGATTCTTAATGAACCCACTGTTGAGCTCAAATCAAATCTTACTACAACAGTATGTGTTGCACTATGGGAATTCAATATCAAACACAATACTAAGTAAAACTGTTGCACATATTTTAGTGTGCCCAACACACAGCTATTGACTGTTAGCATGTACTTATATATAATCATATAAAATCTGAAACTCATCTTCTGGAATGTGTAGTCCCTATTAATACCCATGCCATTTAAACCATTCATTGATATGTCTTGTAATTGAAGTCTTCCTAGTGTGTCTTGAATCCTTTTTCATTTATAGTGTAAACATAAGTCATTGGTGTAACCACTAGAGTTACTAACTAACAACTAACTTGATTGGGTGTGATTTAGTTTTTTCTGTTCTCACCCAACCCTAACCCATCCATTGCCACAATGGTATTTTTTCCCCCTTTGGTTAAGATTTAAGCTAACATTGCCTCCACTGAATGCCCCTGATGTTTCACCAAACTACTAAAATACCATGCTCACCAAATTTATTCCCATCATAATCACAAGCCATTATCCTAATACTAACCAAAAAGTGCAAAGACTTTCATACAGATAGTAATTTGTACCAATTCTATCAATTACAAACGATTGCACTGAGCTGAGTTTGTTTGAATGAATATCACCCAAAACACACATTCTGAATGAGCTTCTATTAATTCTAACCGAAGCCTCTATTAACGTCCCAGTTAGCTCAAATAGCTCATTGGAATTTTATAGAAAGGTCCTCTCTATCGCCAGTAACAAGTGAACTCCAAAAGTCTGAGACCCCTAGAGAAAATCTTCTATTTTACATCCTTTTTTAATTTTATACCAAAAAAATCCATTACAAATTATATTATTTGTTATATAGTACACTTTTTTTAAAAATTTGGTATCCCCTACTTTTGCTTTTTTGACAACATGCATCCAGCTGGCATAGATGCCACAAGTTTGTACAAATCCCAACAATTTTAGAACAAAATCCTTCTCAATGTCATCTGAACATTAAATCAGTTAAAATACTTATCTAGAAATATTGAATATTATTTTTTGTTGCTTTACTATTTGTTTACTTCCGTTTTTAACCAAAAAAAAGAAAATACCATATTTAAAATGTGATCTCTGAGTTTTGGATCCTACTATATATATTTTACATTTTTTTAAAGACTTGTAATAAAACAAGTCTAGGGCTAATAATAATATTTAAAGGTTTTTTCATCAGGCTTTTTATGAATGGTTTATCTATCTATCTATCCATCCATCCATCCATCCATCTAGTGATATAATTCTTCATTCAGTCATTTGTTCATTTGTATACTATGGCCTAAGCGTGTATTTTCATCTCTTTTAGCTGACTTTAGTTTACAGCACTATGGACTGGTTTGACTCACTGAATATTACAAGCCTCAGGTAATGGACAACAGTATAAATCTTCTGCATTTAAAATGTTATTGAATTTTTATACAAAAAAATCTTCTTCTTTTTTTAAAGGTCAGGCAGTATCATTGGACAATTTCAAATGCTAATAAATGGTCCATTTAACTTGGACAAACTTGTGGAGACAACTGAGAAGCTGCAGACTGAAATGAAAGCAACTTTCACCATTATAACCACAGGTAACTTTTAATTGTAGCACTTTGCTTTAAAAGTGCTTTGTGCTTAATTTATTGAATGCCTTTTATGTGTGGTATGTGAGTATTAGATGTAGCAGCATTGTCAGGAAACTTTATCTAACTGTATGTTACTTTATTAGACACACCAACTTTATTGGTGCACCCTGCAGTTAGAATTACAGACTATAATTCATCCAATCTCGCATGCACAATTTGTGTTTATTGTCTCATAGTTATTCATCAGTTACACACCACAGAACAGTGTCACCTGTTTAATTATGCATCTTGGACTGTTTTTTTTTTTTTTTTTTTACCTTGAAGGGTTTTCAGAAAATCCCAGCAACATTGCTTTGCCAATAATCATACTAGTGCCACACTCATATTGCCAGTGCTAAATGCAGTTCTGTAGCAATGTTTTGTAAAACTATATGTTGTGTTATACACCAGTGAAACCGCTAAATTAAAAAAGTATGGATAGCATCCAGAGTTGTTACCTAATACACGGATTTGAAAAAAAAAAAAAAATACTGGTTAAAAAAAATGTTATTATATTTACAGAATAACAGGAGCTATTTATTTAAGATGTAGTTAGATCCACAGACCATGTTTTTATCTGTAATGTGCCAAAATGTACATGTTTCCTGTATTTATGCACAAAATGTTCTAGTACTTTTTCTGCTTTGAATGCCCAGCTAAATACCCCTTTGCTTTAGCATTGGTAAACAACAAACAGATTTTTTGTTGTTGAAAGAAAATCAAAAGATGTTCCTGCATAATACGTACTTGCCAATAATTAGCACCTTGCCTTTGAGAAAATAATAATAGTGTCCACTGCTAAAATATCTGAGCAGCAATGTACTTTGGGGATCACTTGACTATGGGATTTGAGATCTTTCTCCTATGAAGTAGATCTCCAGAGTCCTCAAAAAAAAAATTAACCCTTGCTTGGCGAGGAAAAAATGCAACTTTTGTTAAAAGTAACTTTTAGCATAGTAAAAGCATAGTTGAACTAAATGAACTGCATTACTTTACATAAGACACAAGAGGTTATATAGAAATGATTTTTTTCAGAAAAGCACGCATTTAAACATTTCCATGGGGCTTATGCATAATTTCAGTTATATAGCACACCTGGAGATTTTTATTCAGTTGTATCATAGCAGATTTATTTAAATGATCTCACTTATATTTCTTTTTTCTACAGGTTTTGCAAAAATTACACCTCTAAATCTCACTGGTTATGACGCCTCTGCTAACATCACATGCACCATACCAAATAAACTACTTTATGTAACTTGGTCCATAAAAAAAGATGGACAACCCCAGATCATCACTAATGGCACTGAAGCTACTGTGTTTCAGTATCCAGCTGGTAGCACAGTTACTGTTAGTAAAACTTCTGAAGTCTGGAAGGGTATGTTGTTTCCTAAAGAATGTATTTATTTCACTGGTTTATTTGTGATATTTTGTTCTCATTGCAAATTCTGTATTCCATTTGAACACAGGGACTTTTATATGTGACTATAAAGCTGAACTAAATAGTAGCATAATACACCGAGCAAGTGCATATTTGGACGTTGCCCTTTTGCCCCAAATCTTTATGACCAGTAAACCACAATTCCCAAATTGTCAAATCAAACCCAAATCCATGATTCCTGTTGAGATTTATTGTATCATAGACAACAGCACAGAAACATACAATGTCAGCTGGCAGATAAAGGATTCTCTACGGAAAACAATAAGTAAGCTCCATAGATGTTTCCTTACATACAGTACCCATACAGATGGGCTCACACATACATAAAAAAATATAAAAAAAAGTTTTCTAATATTTAAAAATATTACAATTACAAGTTTATAGTTTGATCAACTGTATATTTTGTTCTAACTTACATATGTTTCAAGCTTCTGAAGGCAATACTACAATCTACGGGAACAAAATCGCTATCGACTGTTCAGCTAACCAGCAGCAGTATAGTGTTACATGCACATTTGAAAATAGAGCAAATGACAGAAGAAATGAGACTCTAAACATACAGGTCATTAACCGTAAGTTTTCAAACAAACATCAATGTATCAATAAAGTCAACAGAGCAATTACAGCATTACTACCCTTTAATAATGTGTACAAATAAATAGGTTAAATACTGACATTAACCCTTGTACAGTTTATTCATCAAAGTTGTTAGTTGTTCTTTAGTTGCAAGATGTGGGGTGAAAAACCTTTCATATTTTTTTTAAACCAGATGATTCAGTTGTTTGCGAACAGGAAGATGTCTGGCCAGAAGCAAAGGCTAATTTCAGTGCCATATTGAGGTGTAATGCTAAAGACAACGGTGTTATAAAAAGACAGTGCAGAGGATCCAGTAGTCCAGGGGTTTGGGGGCCAATAATCTCTCAATGTGTAAACACCGAAATTTCAGGCCTGCTGACTCAAGCTCAGGTATGAGTGCTTATTTTTCTTTTTTAAATAGTGTTTTATCTAGAATATCTGATTTTAGTCTGGCATTACCCACGACGGAATCCATGAGCTGTATCCTAAAGAGAAGCTCTGAGGGTTGACAATGTTGGTATGCTCATCTGTACAAATAGAGGAATATCAGATGGAATGCACAAACCATATTAAACTGTAGATATATATCACCCCAACATGATTTTCTTCTGCTATCCAGCTCCCTAATTCTGTAAACGTGTATGCTTCTGTCTTTAACAATAAATTACAGAATCTTCTGAAAGGATGTGGGCGTGTTGAAGACAATGCAAACACGCTTTTTGGCCTTTTAAAGCAGAAAAGTGAGGATCAGATCATAAATAGATATTCGGATATTTATGCATCACTGGATATATATAGCAACCTGCACAGTGCTTCTGAAATACAAAATTCTGCGTTTAATGCATTGATGATCAACGTAAGTATTGGCAGCTATTTTCATACTAAGTTAGCACTGTTGTATAAAAAATGCATGTCAACACTTACATGAAGCTGATCACTAAATCTTGTAATCTTTTGTAAATTTCAGGATTTTGTGAAATCTTCAAGCAATCTTTTGAATGAGAGTTTAATAGAAAATACTTGGATTCCACCATGGGATGGCATGACGACAGATTACAGTTTGCCTGAAAAATATTTAAGAGCTGTTGAAGGAGTTGCAAAACAAATAAATGTGATATCTATGAATGTACCAAACAAAGCAGAAAATGTAGAATTAATCATTTGTAACATATCTCAGGAAGACTGCATGAGTGCTTTCAACATCAGTTTAGAAAATGCAAAAAATAACACAGTTTCTCAAGTTAAGGTCAAGAATCTACACAGACTGATGCCAGTTTTGCCAGAGTATAATAGCAGTGCAAGTGAATTTATATTATCTGTCATTGCAAAAAATGCAGGCCCTATCACAATTCAGTTCCCAAACCACAGACTTCCAAACCATAAAATATTGTGTGTGTATTTTAATGTTATAGAAGGTAACTGGTCTTCTAACGGTTGTAAATGGGGTGGTGCAGATGAGCCGAATAGGTGTATATGTGATCACTTGTCTGCATTTTCATCTCTAATGTCAACTGATGCTGTGGAAATAGCCTATTTGGATATGATAACTTATACAGGTTTAGGGGTGTCAATTGTTTCACTTGTTTTATGTTTAGCAGTTGAGTTTATCATATGGAACACTGTGGTAAAGTCCAATATCTCCCACTTTAGACACACTATCTTGGTAAATATTGCACTTTGCTTGTTAATAGCACACTGTAGCTTTCTATCAGCTGCCTTTCCAAATTCAGAACTCAGCCAGTGGTGTTTGGCTTTTACAGTTATGAAACACTTTGGCTTCTTGGCTGTGTTTTTCTGGATGTTATGCATGAGTATGGGGCTTCTACACCAAATGATATTTGTTTTTGTTCAGTTAAGGAAAAAAGTCTATTTGGGATTATGTTTTTTTCTTGGTTATGTCTGTCCTTTATTCATTGTAATATGTACAGTCATCACTTATGACAATGGTGCCATTGACTCATACTATGTAAATACGACATGTTGGTTAAAGTATGAGAGTGCGCTACATGGATCCATCCATGCCTTTGTTATTCCTGTTGGTGTAATTGTGCTTGTGAATATGTTCACTATGGTTGTGGTTATTAGCAGGATCTTAAAACCCACTTTGTCTGAGGGAAAAAGTCATGATGAAAAGGAAGTTGTAAGAAGTGTTATCAGAACTGTTGTCCTTCTAACCCCTACACTTGGAACAACGTGGATCTTTGGCTTCTTTGTGCTAACAACTGACCTCACAATGAGTCCTCTTGCCGAAATTGTAAACTATGGTTTTACCTTTTTGAATTCTTTTCAGGTAATTATTAACCATCCAGTGCTACACTGTTGACTATTCTAACAATGTTTCGTGTTGTCTACCCTTAAAACAAATACCTCTCAATTTGCATGCAGGGCTTATTCATTCTACTAACGGGATGTTTTGGTGAGAAAAAGGCAAGTTGCTACTTAAATTTTTCTGAAGATAGTTGTCATGAAGTGAGGTTTTTTTTTCTCCTATAAATAGGTCCTCACATTTTTTGAACACATACTCAAAGGTAGAATTATTAAAAGAGCCAGCATTGGTTTTTTTGTTGTTGTTTGTTTTTTTTTTTTTTTTTATAATTATTTCATCTCCAACCATTCTCTCCAAAGGTTCGAGATGCACTGCTCATGCGCATAAGACCACAGGTAAGTCAGACTCAAGACCTTTATTTAGAAATGTGCAAAAGTTTGTACTGCATAACCTTATGTGCACTTTTGGTCCAGCATTATACAGTTATTGCAAGTTTTACTGATATTCCTTCATTATCACATGTAACAAACAAAACACTGGATTTATACTGTAGTGGGTTTTCAATATTAAATGAGCAGATAAACTGTCAAATGGAGGTACTTTCCCCATTCATAAACCAATGTGTTGCAAACATTTGCACTTTACAGTTATAGATGGACAGTTTACTTAATTAACAAAATTATTATCATTCCAGCATTCAGCACATTATACAAGTAAAAACTCAATGACGATGACAGCGGCAGTTAAAAAAAAATAACTAATTTGCTCTAGAAGTAAGTAAATTTTTTTTCTTCCACTTAACAATGAACTGTATTCTCTTAAGTAGTTACCAATGCTAATTTGTGTGACAAACTGATTTATTTGTTTGAATCCATGTTTTTTAGGCTTATATGCAAATATATTGTCATGCATCCAGCAATCTTGGGAGGATCAGAACTGCTTCTTTTTTTTTTTTTTACAAGAGGACAGAAACTGATATGCATAACCTTTTGTTTGTCTATTTCATTTTTGTAAAAATCTAAACATATATATCAAATTGTGTTAAATATGTGAATGTTTATACATTTTTTTCATACAGATTTGTTTAATCATTATGCTTGTTACTGAAACCTTGAAATCATTTTTATATTACAGTTCAGCTGTTTGTTTTGAGATTACACTTGTAAGCACGTCCTTTCTATCAGTAACACATTAGTTATTAGCATCTGTTTGTTTTTGGGTTTTTTTGTTTTTTTAATTATTGAGTGCAATGCCGGCATGTTATGTTATTATTTTTCTTTAATAACATACAGAAACAGCCATAGCATTTTGTAAATAGTTGCTTTCTTTTATAAGCAAAAGTCTTGAGCCACCCTATTTTTATTTATGAATTCTTTATCAGTGAGTCAGTAAAAAACATTTATTATTAATATTTTATAATTATTAATTTTTTATGTGCAAGGTTGACAGTCAATGACTCCAGGCTAATTAGGCTCAATGGGGGGGGGGGTTCAAGACTTCTTTGTGTGTGTGTGTGTGTGTGTGTGTGTGTGTGTGTTATTTTATAGAAATAAAGCATAACTTTTGATGGCTCTTTTCCTTTGTTCTTTCTGTTCTTTACCCATGTTTCATCTTAGATAAAGCAGAACTTAGTGCGCATATTCTGAAGAGGGAATCAGAAAATAGTTTCACAGCATTTACGTTACATAACGTTATTTTAAAAGGTCTCTATCCACACATCAGTCCAATAGATGGCCGTCGACTGAATGTAAAAGGCCACGAATTCAGAAGATGGCCACTAGAGGGCAATATAACTCTGAGGTTCGGCACATCTTTAAAGGGCCCGCCGTTGGACAGGAGGCCATTTTCTGGCTATTACAAACAATGCTGAAAATGGTGATTTGTGCATAATCGCACAGTATTTAACACACCGGTTTTTAATCATTTAGCAAAGAAAGACAGGAAAAGCTACTATCAACAGTACCAGCAATCTCAAACAGTAACAGACTTAATTAACATAAACTAGATTTCATCACACATTCAGAAGCATTTTAAATATGTCTGCAAACATGATGTTACTAAGTATTTTGTGATGACTAAAACAAACAATTAAGATTGGAACTGTTTTTGAATGTACAGCTTGTCTAAGCTCTTTGCCTTTAATTAACAAAAGCTCTCTACACATGATACTTTTCTGAAATTATTGAGATGTTGACTGGATATCAAATCCAAATGTTTTTATCGTACGCGATATGGGCAAAAGTACGTGGACTCCCTCCACTTTCTTATTATTAGTTCAGGTGTTTCAGCCATTGCTAACGTTAGCCATGTAATCCCCACAGACGATTTCTCAGGGCCCTTAAATGTGGCACTGTCATTTGACGCTCAGATGCAACAGCAGCGCAGCCACAAAGAACCAAATTAGTCTTTGTGGAATGACTTTATATAGCTGTGTGGAGTAAATCTGTCATGAAACAATTTACCTAAGATTTTTAAAGGCTCATTTACAGTCATCCCTAGTGTATAGTATATCAATAATACAGAAGTTGGGATTTAACTAGGTTAAAGGGCTTGACAAGCAGCAAACCTTTTGTTCCTCGGATTCCATGTAGTACATTAAAACCCTGTGCTTACTGCTTGTACAAGACAGAGCTTGTCTACATCCTGTTATTTTAACCTGTCACACAACAGTATTGGTTTTAATAAAGTACCATCATAAAACTATCCAGTCCAGACAGACAGACAGACAGACAAATAGATAGATAGATAGATAGATAGATAGATAGATAGATAGATAGATAGATAGAT
>JAQLOM010000005.1:8793985-8813231 GCA_030068315.1 Chrysichthys thysi
ATAGATAGATAGATAGATAGATAGATAGATAGATAGATAGATAGATAGATAGATAGATAGATAGATAGATAGATGATCAATTCTTTGATTGATTTACCATTGTATAACTAAGTGTTTCATTTTGCCGTCCTAAGAATCTAACTTTGACATCTTTGAAACCAACTGAGTTACAACTCTCCCACTGTGCCTTTCAAATCCATTAGTATTATTTTATTTGTGCACTGCTTTCAGTGGCCTCAAAATTTTATTCAGCAGGCAGTACATATCTCACCCCTAGGCCATTAGAGAGCATGTCGGAAGTTTGTAGGTGTTGTGTTCTACGATTCACTTTGTATTATCATAACACAGGAACTTGCACTTGCTTGGGGATTTCCTTACGATGGGTTTAAAGGAAAAATTCAGAGTAAACAATGTGCACATTAATCTTTATCATTAACGTGTTCATTAACACGTCTCTTAAAGCCATCTGAATTTTATTTCATAATGAAATTTTGAGTTGCACTTTTGTTGTTGTTGTTGTTGTTGTTGTTGTTGTTGTTGTTGTTGCTGCTGCTGCTGCTACTGCTGAAAAATTCTTTGACAGTCTGTAGTCTGTTTTTAGTTTTGGTTAAAGGTTTCCTATATTACCCACAATGCCAGTCGGCTACCCGCATATAGTGGCGCCGTTCTCTGTCGCATGCGCAAACGCTTTATATAGCTGCGTTGCATTCTGGTCCTTCGAGTCCAACATTTGTCTCCATTACTTCTACACTGGATTTCTTATTCTTATTCAGTACCAGTACCAATGGCATTGTGGATAATGTAGGAAACCCTTAACTAAAAATAAAAACAGACTAACATTTCACTAAAATAATTTTTCAGCGGCAATATAAAAAAAATCGGATTCTGGTAGCTGGTACGTACTGGCTTAGCCACGCCCACAGCTATGATTCCCTTTCTAAACCGGAAGTGGAAAAGTAGCGTGAAGAAGGGTTCGTTTTCAGGCGCAGGGAAGAGTAGTAAGTCAGTTTAAATATTTTACAGAACGGAATTCAGTTTAGTAATTCACATTATATGGATTTACGCCGTTCAGCTCGGCGGCTTTGGGTACACTTGTCGGAAATGAAGTCAGTGCAGCGTTAGTCTACAATTGCAGGATGTCACTTTCAGCCATGACAGTCAGTTCTGAGGCTGATTGGCGCCTTTAGTTGTTTAGGCAGAAGTTTTGTTTCCCTTTAGGTGATTCCGTTGAATGTGTGTGGAATAATAACCTGTGTTTAGCTGAGTGAGAATACAACATCTAACGAGCTGTGGGCCTGTATTTAACAGCCTGTGATTCGAATTATTTTGGTAAATAAAGTAAAAGTAACAGGTTCAGCTGTTGTCTTGACGTGATGTTGTTACCTGGATACCGAGTTATGAGAGTTCATACATCAAACCTAATACAAAGTGCATACATAAAGTCTCGGCATTATTCCCAAGTTCCTTTTCTAATTTTTCAGCCTATTTATACGATGAATAAAAGAAAGAGCAATGTGCAGCATGCTGAGAAGCCTGCAAAAACCCGCAGGACAGAGGGCACGACACACGGCCAAGAGGATGAGGACCTGGACGAAGAGTCAGGCTTTTACACGGAGCACCATTTCTCTACATCGGTCTGTCATCTGAGACTTTCATTTTATATAGGAACATTTCTTCCTTTCATTGGGCTGACTTGTTGTTGTTGTTGTTGTTTCAGAGTGCTGGGGATATTGGTGTTATCGAGAGCATCACTTTGAAGAACTTCATGAGTCATCACTTGCTTGGCCCTTTTCAGTTTGGATCAAATGTTAATTTTATTGTTGGAAATAATGGAAGTAAGGACGATCAGAATCACGCCATTACGTTAGACCATCATTACATTAGTCATTTGGCAGACGCTCTTATCCAGAGTGACTTACATTTATCTCATTCATACAACTGAGCAGTTGAGGTTAAGGGCCTTGCTCAAGGGCACAGCAGTGGCAGCTTGGTGGTGCTTGGATTTGAATTCCCAACCTTACAATCAGTAGGCCAACATCTTAATCCCCTGCCCATTAAGTTGAGCTAAACACTAAATAGTACACTTTTATTCATTTTCAGCTTGCAATGAGGTAGAGTACACTTCAGTGGCACGAGCATTTGTTATATTGTAAAGAACATAAGTGAAGATGTTTTATGGTGTGCTCCCAGTATAAGCATTTTAAGCTGACAAACCCCTGCATATAGATACCACTATATGGCCAAATGTATGCAGACAACTGACCATCACACCCAGTATGTTACCATTACTTGGCAGACACCCTTATCCAGAGCAACGTACACTTATCTCATTTGTACAGCTGAGCAGTTAAGGGTTAATGTGCTGGGATTTGAATTCACAACCTTCCAGTTAATAATCCAGTGTCTTAACCCCTGAGCTTCCACTGTCCCCTATGCAGGTTTTCCCTAAACTGTTTCCATAAGGTTTTGGATCACACAATTGTCTTTAATTTCTTTGTATGCCGTAGCTTTTAGATTTTTCTTCAGTGGCATTAATAGGCATAGCCCAAACATTTTCCAGCAGGACAGTGCCCTCTTGCTCAAATTGAGGTTTAGAAAGACATGGTTTGCCAAGGTTGGTGTGGAAGAACTTTCTTGACCTGTACAGAGCCCTGAATTGAACCTTACTGAACACCTTAAGGATGAATGCAGACTGTGTGCAAAATGTCCTTGTCTAACATCAGTGTCCAGTCTCACTAATACTCTTGTGGCTCAATGTGGTTGTAATGATCAGGTGTCCACATACATCTGGCCATATAGTTTACGTTCAAGTGTGGTTGAAAACATAGCAGCTGTTTACACTGATAATGCCATTTGATATTTATTTTCACTGTTAGGTGGCAAGAGTGCTATCCTTACTGCTCTCATTGTTGGCCTGGGTGGTAAAGCAACTACAACTAACAGAGGAGCCTCTTTGAAGAGTTTTGTAAAATATGGAGAAAGGTGGGTCTCTTTGTTTTAAAGAGCCAGGTCTTAATTCACCGCTGAACTTATAACTTATGTCCTAACATATGATATGCTTTTCTGTCATTCCATATCCAGCTCTGCAGAAGTTACAGTAAAGTTGAGAAACAGAGGAAGCGATGCTTATAAAGGTGAGGTCTATGGGGACTGCATCTCTGTTGAGCAAAGAATCACCGGTGATGGTTGCAGGACATGCAAAATCAAGAACAGATCTGGTAAATTTAAAAAAAATGGTCTTTTGCTTACTTATAATATAAGTCCTTCATTAAAGCAAAAAAGCTCAATATTTCTTTGTCTCCAGGGTGTATTGTCTCTACCAAGAAGGAAGAGTTAACAGCAATATTGGACCATTTCAATATACAGGTTTTTTTTTCCACTTTCTTCAAAATTCGTTATCAAAATTTTTATCTTTTTTAATTATTATAGTGTGTTTTTTTTTAATAATTATTATGCCATATCGATGTTTCAACTTATTTTACTTATTTCAGGTTGACAATCCAGTCTCAATCTTAAATCAGGAAATGAGTAAACAGTTCCTCCATTCAAAAAGCGAGGCAGATAAGTACAAGGTAATAATTTAGCAAAAGAACAATTTGATGTTTTATATCATGTTTACAATTTAAAGCGCTATGCTTAAACATGAACACAGTTTGCTGAAGTTATCTGGTGTTATTTGCAATCAGGCTAATTGATTCACCACGTTGAGTCTTTTGTTAAGCGTTAATGTCTCTCATGTTTTTGAAGTTTTTCATGAAGGCCACTCTGCTGGAGCAGATGAAGCGAGACTACATTCACATTAAGCAGACCAAGGCTCTGACACGGGACCAGGTGGAAAGGCAAGAGGAGGTAAACAAGTCTTTCCTAAGATATTTCATACTGTTGAGTTATAAGTTGATTAACACCTGTTTTATGCATTTTTAGTGTCTGCGAGATCTCAGACAGTTGTTTTTACAAAAGAAGGAAAAGTATGAAAGTCTGTCAGTACTTGAGAAAATGAGGCAGACTCTGGAAGATTTAAAGAAGAAGATGGCGTGGGCTCTGGTATGATTTTTCTTCAGGTTGCTTGGTACATTTTGAGCAATACAATATTAAATATTCAACATTAAACATTGTTTTATTTGACCAGGTGGGTGAAAAACAGCGAGAAGTACAGCAACTGAAGGAACAAATTGATAAAGAACGGAGTGATGAACGAAATGAACATAAGCTGATGCTATGTAAGGTATATGACAAATAGCTGTTACTGCTGCATTTGAGAACTGATCACTGTATTTTCAAGGGATGTATTTAAATAGGAAGAGCACAATTCCTGCTGGAATTGAGGGCATTTCATTATCAGTGGCATCTTCAAAGATAATATGTGCATATATGCCTTTTCCTTCACACTGAAATATCTGTTCTTGCTCTTCTAGAGCAAAGTTGCTGCCACTGAAAAGAAAGTGCAAGATATCCAACAGAAGCTTGGAAAAGTGAAAGAGGAGGATGAATGTTTAGCAGAGGAAAGTCGAAAACTGAAAGAAGAGGCAAAGCTTAAGAGTAAAGCTCAGAAGAACCAGGAAGTAAGCCATTCTTTGGATTTTGTATCTTTAAAACATTATTTTTTTTCTAGTTGACATATTGTTGAACCATGACTTGTAGCATGGCTGGTATTTGATTTTTATTGTCCATTTATATTTGTTTGTGGGGGTTTTTTTTTGTTTTTTTTAGGTTGTGTATTTTCGTGCTGAGAACAAATTAAAACAATTGGAAAGAGAGCAACACCTTCTCCGGGAAAGAATTAATAGAATAAGTAATAGGTGAGCTGCACTGGATAATTCAGTATGATAAAGTATATTTACAAATATTATTATTGGCACCCTGCATGAGTATATCATGAACTAAAACACTAATGTGTCATATGGTCAACAGTACTTCTTGAGGGTCACTTACCCTTGTTAGACAGAGTACTAATATATAAGGTGCTAATGTAGCTTGCTATATGCCCACGTGTCATGCTCCTTAGCCAGTTGTGAATTAATGAGTAGTTTCCACTGTTTTTGGCAGCAATGGGAGAAGGAATCACGAGGCAGAACAGACACAGAAAATATCTGCTCTGAAGATGCAGCTGGAAAAACTTGAGTCAGAGTCTACAACCCTTAATCAGGAAATCAAGGAGAAACAGCAGGCCCTTTTCAAAGGAAGGGAGGAATATGACAAGCTAAGGTAAATTTGGCCTCATTTCGCAGTTTACTTTTAGATAAACAGTTTTAATAACCTAGCAGTTTGATGCCTGTCAACTGGTATGAAGAATAATATCGGGTAATTAGTCATGATGATACCTTTTATTGTTTGCGTTTAGGGTTATGCTTAGTAAGAGTAGAATGTAATAACAAGTGCAGTATAATGTGTATAGAAAGACAGAAATGTTACTTTGCTTTCTTCTGTTTTAGCATGGAAGAAAAAAATATTCAGGTCTCTCTGGAGTCCAAAAGGAAGAGAAAGAACCAACTCACAGCCAGCAGATCCAACAGACTGAGACGATTTGGTGATCGAATGCCAGAACTGTTGGAGTCAATAGACAAAGCACATGCTCAAGGACGCTTCATTAAGAAACCTGTGGGACCAATAGGTGACGGGTTGATTTTATAATGGGTCACAGGGTTGTGTACACTCCTGGGCAAAAAATGGGCCAGACCCAAAACTGCAAAACATTGAAATGCAAATTTTCTTGCATACAATTTTCCCAGTAGTGTAGAGCTGAGGGTTTTTCTGTCATGTGATTTATCTTCCTTCACAATCTGATCAAATTGATGATTATGGTATTTCCGTGGATCAGAAATATTTGCTAAGGATTTTTAAAAAATTATTTAAATTTTTTTTTTTGTCAGTGACCTTGAAAGTTCTATAAGTTTCACTGAAATGATCGTAAGTAGATTTGAATCAGAAATCTAAGCTGTCAGAATTCATTACAGATGTTTCACGGATGGTATAAGCGTTCCTTGACCTTGATTTGATGAACCATTTATTACACAGACGTAACATATGTATCTTTTGAAATTTCTGCCCATGTATTGAATCAAGCATGCTTCAACTTTGACTCATGCTGTCTGTCCTTGAGCAAATAAATCTGTTTATTTTTGAAGTTGTTTTTTTTGTAAACCAAATGGAAAAGCCCAAAGTGATTTTCTTCCTTTTTTTTCACCAGGTGCATGCATCAGACTTAAAGACCCAAGCTTAGCTGTGGCTGTGGAAAGTTGCTTACGGAGTTTCATGAAAACATTTTGCTGTGACAATTACAAGGATGAAAGGGTTCTACAGGAGCTGATGTCTCCACATTTTCCTAAAGGGAGCAGACCTCAGATTGTGGTGTCTCCTTTCACAGACCATATTTACAACGTTCAAAACCGGTAAGTATTTTATTTCTTATCTACATTTGGCTTACCATCGTGAATGCAGCAAAAACGAGTCCCTGAACATGGATTTTTTTTAAAAGGTCATCTTATACTAAAAGGACAAGAGACATTTCACTCTTAACATGAGAGCTTTAGTATGTGAAACTGGCATTTACAACAAGTATCCAGTATAGATGTTGGTGTATAGAGAAAATTGATACTATATTGTCCAATACAAAGTTGTCAAACTGACACACTTCTCAGATGTCCTCTTGTATAAATCTAGGATTGGATTTCAGAGTGCAATGCAGAATAAACATTTTTGACCACAAATACAGCATGCACCATTAGCGGGTTGTCGTTACAGGTCCTTGCTTGTCAGCTGATTGCCGCACAAATAAATCATTCTCACATGCTGGTTGAAAATGCAATTGCTAATTGGTATTCTCTGCTTCTATGATGATGATGATGATGATGATGATAGAGGTGTACACCACCCTGAGTTTCCATCAATTCTGGACACTATCATCAGTGACAATCCTGTGGTCACTAATTGTTTGATAGACATGCGGAGCATCGAATGTATTCTTGTCATCAAAGTAAGTAGACGAATACTTTCAGTTTCACGGTCAGTTGGTGTTCTGTTCTAAATATTAAATTGTATAGTTAAAATCCGAATTGTTATTATTACAGAATTAATTACTATAATTTAGTGTTTAATGCCCATTAGTAGAATAATGTGACTTTATAAATGGTATTTGTTAAATCTGAGATTGTTTATGAACTGTTAAATGTAGGAGAGTGCTGTTGCCAGGAGAGTGATGCAGATGCAGAGGCCCCCTAGAAATTGTCGTGAGGCCTTTACTGCTGATGGTGATCAGGTTTATATCAATCGCTATTACACCCCCGAACAAGCAGTCATGGTTAAATACCTCGGTGGGGATCCCGAGGCAGAAATTCGGCAAGTAACATTCTCCTTATAAGAAGATTCCATGGTCATTTGAGTAGAAATAGAAAAGGTATTATTTATAGCTTCTATATTCTGCAATTGTGTTCAGGTACTTGTACTAAAAAACTGTAGTGATAAAAAAAATTGCCTAAAGATATAAAGATAATACATGATTTTGAAATACAAGCTCTGAGTTTGAAATTCTATAAAAATATGCAAATCATGTTTATATTTCAGAATTTTTTTTATATTTATTTATTTATTTATTTTTGGTATTACAATTAGGATATTGTCCATGTATACTTGTAATTGAATACATTGTTTGAGTGATTGTTTTCTCCCAAATGGGCAGTCTGGTAGAGTCAGAGGTGGAAAATCATCAGGCACAGCTCAGCAGGTTTCAACTTCACTTAAACTCAGTGAGACAGGACATTCAGTCCATGGAGGACAAGCTGCGCAGTGCCAAAATAGCATGCAAAAGAAATCAGGTACAAGAGTTTGTGCATACTCTAAGATAGTTGTTTCATTTTACAGAGGAAATGTTGGATTTTTAGGCGAACTTTCAGACAGAGTGATACACAGAAAGAACTGGAATCTGTGGCCATGTATTGGACAAGAACTTCCTGACCACTATTCAACCTTTCCTTTCTTAGTGTTTTTTTAATATATATATATATATAGAGAGAGAGAGAGAGATTTTTTTTTAGGTTTTACCATCCTATGATTCGTCAGCTAATTCATCATTCTATTGTGTGGGGGTTTCAGTGCATTGCTTTTTGCATTAAATCTGTGTCATGTTCTTGCACAGGAAAGTATAAATCGAGTTAAAGCATCAATAATTGAGCTTGAGAATGTTGAGGAGACACAAACTGAGGATGTCAGTTCACTGGTATGTATACTGTATGCAGTTATTTTGATATGCCTAAACCACTTTTCAATTTGTTTACTGTAAATTTTCTAATGTTTTCTGATGTCTAAAGGAAGAAGAGAGTCAAGAAAATGAGCAGAAAATCGAGCTTGAGAGAAAAAATGTGAAAGCAGCAAAAAGTGAACTTGATAAGCATAATAAGGCAATCACAGACCTTGATCGGAAATACAAAGATATGAAAAACAAAAGAGAACAACTCTCTGATGAAACGGAGCAATTGAAGGTTGGTGGGAATAACTCAATTATGGTAAAATCTGTAAGTCTGCTCATGACAATAAACTATAAATTATTTGTGTTGTGATCAGGAGGAGCAAGTGAAAGCTGAAGCTGAACGCAATAAGCTCGAACAGACCCTCAAGATCTTAGAAGGGAAGCTCAAGACACATGAGGACAGTATAAAAACCATGAGAGAGAACCTTGCTTCCAAAGAAAAGGAAAAAGAGGTATTGTCAAGCAACCATGTATAGTATTGTATCATTTTATCTGGTGAGGTGTTTGTAGAAACCTGACTAAAGAACTCTTTAGTTTGTCCCTCTGGAGAAATTATAAAGGCTCTGTGTTGAACTGTAGAGGTTTTTTTTTCAGTATGTGTTCCAAATAGAGCCCCGTCACATATTTTCGTGTTCCCATGAGAACACAGAAATAGGCACGGCACTGTGGCACCTACTTCCATGTTCTTGTGCATGTTTGCGTTGCCATGTGCATTTTGTTTTGGTTCATGTCTTGTAGTTGGTAGCCTCCCTGGTGTGTTATGATTGCTTGCACCTGTTTTCAGGTTGCCCTTTGATTTAGTTTTTGCATTTAAACTCTGAGTTACTTTCCTCTAGGCAAAGTATATGCACTGTTTTGTGCCAGCTGTTACAGAGCAATTCCTTGTGTCAGTCATTCTGCTTTTTAAATCTCGTTCTGGTTTTCTCATCTTTCATTTTTGCCGTGCCCTGTTCATGCACATCCCTATGTTTACACATCGCCTGACCGTTGCCTGTGCTTGACCTAGTTTTTGCCTCATGTATTGGCTCTGATGATAAAAATAATATAAATAAATGCATTTTAAACTAGTTTATGTATTTATTTTGAAATAAATCTGTTGTGTGCCTTTATCTGTATCCATATCTACAGCCTGACAGAATGTAGGTAGCATTCTTAGCTGGTGGTATCTAAATATATTCCCTAATAGTTATCATCAGGGTTCATGTAGCAATTGTAAGTAATTGAAGATAACTGTGCTGGTTATTAACAGTGCATAATATTAACAGCATTCCAGTGCTAACGTCTGCTCCTCTGATTTGCTGTCATACAAAAATGGAATAATTTGTAGCAGTTTCCCATACAATCCAGATTTGCATTTGTTGAGGATATGTTTTATTGACATTGTTCTATTTATAGCATAAATTATGGGGAAAATGTTTTACTAAAGGTAAAGGTATAAGAGTTCTAGATGTGGATGAAAAATGGTCACATTTACCTGGGATTTTCCAGCAACAAAGATGTTGCAGTACGATAACATTTTCTCTTTGTGGATAACACAGACTGCATCACTGCTGTGTTGTGAAAAAGTTTGTTCCTGATAACCAGCAAAAAAACAAGTGAACCTCCTTTTCTTTAGGACATCGAGGCAAAAGCCACAGAAATCTGCCCTGTTCAACAATGCCCGGATCGGAGTGCCAAGAGCATCGACACCGAGATCACACGTCTGCGCCAAAAGATCAGCTTACAAGAGAGCACCCATGGCAATCAGGAGCAAGTGATCAGGTATACACACTTCTAACATTTTATCTGATTATTTGATGGACTTTTTAAATTCATTAATAGAAATCAACTCTGTGATCTGGCTTTTCTTGCTCCCCAGGGAGTATGCCGAGGCTCATAGCAATTATAAAAACAAATCCAGTCAGCTGAGAGATCTGAAGAAATTTATTGATCGTCTGGACAACATCATGACTGACAGGCAGGCTCGATACAAAACACTGAGAAGGTAGTGTGAGCTTAACACTAATATGATGTTTTAAATATTACCATAAATTATTAACATGGTAAAGTATTTTTATAGTTCAAATTAAATTGTATAGCATATATTGAATATAGTATAAAATAATATTTCGATTTCTAAAAAATGTTTGTCATGTGCTGTTCTGACAGATCGCTCTCAGTGAGATGCAAGTTATACTTCAACAATTTTCTCACCAAACTGCACTGCTATGGGTCCATGATGTTTGATCACAACAATGAGACTCTTTCCATTTCAGTAGGTTCTGCTTTTTTCTAATATACAGCCAATCAGTTCCGAACAGGAGCTTCATTCTTTCTGCATTCTTCCTGGACAAACATTGCCAGATTTAGTAAGCATGATAATTCCAACCATGATATTTCAGTCCCTTGTACATCTAACGAGATAAATATTGAGGTTTTGAAACCATGAATAGCATGACACTCAATTTCTAAATAAAATGGTGCAAGGCCCTAAAGAGGCCAATGTAAGACTTTTTTTGTGCACAAAATGTAAAGCATGTTTATTTAACTTTAACCGGCTATTCATAAACCGAGGTCATGAAATGAGTTTGTTTTACACACAGTTTGTGTGGTCATAATTTGGTTTCCCATTGTAGGACCGTGTGTGTGTGTGTGTGTGTGTGTGTGTGTCTGGTGTGTGTGTTTGTGTCGGTGCCATCAGTAACGTCTCTCTCTAGCTCACAAAAACACACACAAATAGGCTAGCTGTAATAACATACAGGTGAAAATCATCAAGTATCACCTGCAGATTCATCCTGTCTGCTCTTCATCCACACCCGCATTAAATAAAAGCAACAAAACTATATGTGTAATGTGGAGTCCTCATACAGAAACGCTACGAGAGGGCAATGACTGTGTGTCACACAGTCACTCATGCACACACCAAGAACACCACATTACACTATTGTCTAGGACAGGAATTAAACAACTCTGTATAACATGAATTGTCAAGGCTGGTTTCAGTATACGTGTGTGTATGTGTATGTGTGTATGTGTGTGTGTGTGTGTGCGCTTCAGCCGGAAAATGTGTATTAGTTGTCATAAAAAAAATTATCTTTTGAAAAGTAAGAAGTTGTTCCCTTAATGCCACTGCAGAAGTCTCATATACAAGTTACTAATATATTATGCTTTGTGTGACTACATGTTTTCTTTTCATTTAACTTGTGTCTGCTAAAGGTGAAGCCACCAGGTCGAGAGAATGACAGTGTAAATGACATGCGCTCCCTGTCTGGTGGTGAGCGCTCCTTCTCCACAGTTTGCTTTATTCTGTCCCTGTGGGAGATCACAGAATCCCCCTTTAGATGCCTGGATGAGTTTGATGTGTACATGGTAAGTCAAATTTTCTTGTTCATTGTATTTAAACTAAAGTGACTTGTGTTCATGGTCATGCTTGAATTAATGCTATTGTTTATTGTTTTTTGTATATATGTGTCTGAGCACCAAGTCTTTTCCCTCAAACCTCTTTTCCTAGTTCTTCATACTGGTTCTTCCTACTAAAATGAATTAAGCAGACAAACAGTTGGCCACAAAAACAATTTACATTGCATAACATTAGCGTCATTTGGCAGATGCTCTTATCCAGAGTGACTTACATCTATCTAATTTGTACAACTGAGCAGTCAAGGGTTAAGGGCCTTGCTCAAGGGCCCAGCAGAGGCAGCTTGGCGGTGGTGGGATTTGAACTCACGACCTTCTGATCAGTAGTCCAAGGTCTACCATTGCTGATGAAGCATAAGATCTAGAAGCAACTTTTTGTCCCTCAGCTTCCTTGGGTAAACTCATGCAGACCTTTAGACTAATCTGTTACCACAATGTAATACATAATGCAAATCATTTTGCTAACTAGTCCTGAGTGTTTCGTTTATTCCCCCAAAAATGTAATACTTTATTCCTTTCGTGGATTCTCTTGGCATTGTGAAGGTGTGCTGGAGATTTCTAATTCTGAGGACTGCTATTTCATCTCATTTGACTATTGGCCATAGTGGGCCATCATTAATATGTATAAAGATTAAAAAAAAAAAAAAAGATTATATTTTCTAAGGCTGAATGACTACTACTATACAGTATAAATGTACAGTCATCTATTCGTGTAAAAATCTGAATCTTTCTCTAAATCTTAGAGGTAGTCAAAACTTGGAGTATAAAACATTGTCTGATCATAAGAAAACCTCAAACATGCATTTAGTTCATCATGGTAAACTTGTGTCTAAACTTTGGTGCCATGGCAGCAACTAAACATTTGGATAGCATTTGCATACTACAAATTTGTGCTTGTACCCCAAGAATTGCTCCTCATAGGTGTTTTTTTTTTTAATACATACTCCCTTCCAATTGCTTTATGATCTATTTTTTTCTACAGGATATGCACAACCGACGGATCTCACTGGACCTGCTTCTTGAGCTCTCTGAGCGTCAGCATCTGCGGCAGTTCATCTTCATCACACCTCTGACCACCAGGTAAAGACCCACAGGCACGTCAGTGATGGCTTGTAATGCTGCAATCCATGAAACTAAAATATGCTGTTTTCCCACAGCCACCTGCCTCAGAGTTCTCATATTAAAATCCACCAGCTGCAAGATCCAGAGAGAGAAACTGAGGCGGAGGATATGTCATAGGACTCTGTCAACCAAAGGACTGCGCTAAGCTTTGTGAGAATGGAGTGTATGTTTTGTTTTAGATATGCCTACATTTAGTTTTATTTATTAGTTCTAATATGCATCATTATTTTTACATGTTCAAAACTGTTCAAAGCTGTTTTAATCTAAGCTATTTTACAAAAATAAAAAGCATAATTTAACCAATATCCTCTCCACATCTTGTGTTTTTTCATGTTTCCTGATGTTTAATAAAAGAGAGAAAAGTAAGTTACAGCCCACTTTGGTCAAGGGTCATGTCCCGTTTTTGCGGGGTGTGGGTTTTTTTTCTTTTTTTTTTTCTTTTTTTTTCTTTGTTGTAGCTGGTTTTTTTTTTTGTTTTTGTTTTTTTAATAAATGCACACCTTAAGCACACACTGTATGTTGTGAAAACAGCCCATAGACAGTTTATTGATTGGAATCACAATGTTGTCAGCGCAACCATTACATAGTGTGTTTAAAACATGCCACAAATAAAACACAAACAACATACTGCACAATCAAATTTCAATTTGATCATTCATGTTAGGTACAGATATTTACATGGAAAAGATATACACCTGTAATTTGGGGATTTACAAACACATTATTATTATTGTTATTATTATTATTATTATTATTATCATCATCATCATCATTATTATCATTTCCTACAAGGTGCTTGGGAGATAAAACTGTAGCATCCTGAGCCTCATAAGACATGCACTGGCTTGATGCTTTCTTTTTTGTGGAAAGCAAGAAAACAGCAACACCACATTTTCCAGTTGTGCAAACAAACATTGGAAAGATGTACAATATCAGTGGGATAATACATTCCTAATTTTAGGGTTCTTTAAGTTGAGGTGGAAGGGGAACCCTTTTCGTTCTGATATAAGACCACTGAATATTTATGGTATGCACCATAAGGACTGTTTTGGCCCAGGTTTTTTACACCTTTGTACATGGAAAAAGCACATTCTTCTCAGCAAGATACTTTGTAGGTGTTGTTTTTTATTTAGTATAACAATATGTTTGTTTCAAGTGAAGTTGCAGCTCAAATCATTTGCAAAACTCAATTTTCTTTCAGAAGATGCATTATATTACTGTATAAACAGTATTAATTTAAATGTCAGCAGTGTGGAAATATTTTACAAAAAAAATGTTCAATAAAAACACACCATTTAGAGTGAATTTCTGTACCAAGCGCATTTGTTGTTGATTGCTTCTTTATTATGGGGAGGACAAGCATTTACACAGTCCTCCGTAGAAAGAACTTGCATGGGACAACTGACTTCTCAAAATGAATCACTCGCATTCATACACACACACACTGATATGACTAATGTGTAAATAAAAGGTAATGTATGTTATGTGGCTGGGCAGTTGTCAATTATATTCCAGTTTTATGTATCTGTTTAGCACACCGAGTTGTCGGTTTAATGGATACATCTAAGTAGTACCTAGTACACTGCCAACTTGGTATGTGTGGTAAAAATTATATGTACCGAGTTAACAGTTTATTAGGCACTAGACAGGTGTAGCTGATAAAAATGACAACTCAGTGTATATCACTTTATAGCTACAAGTGTCTTTACACGTAAAAGCTAAATTGGTCCAAGACAAGGTGCACAATATATCATTGCCCTTACAGCTAGCTTATACAAATACACACTGTAGATTTTTGGGGAGAAACATGCATCCAAGGGAAGATATCTAATGGGCTGATGAATCACACATGGAAATCTTGCACATCATTAGTATTGTTAATGTTATCGTTTATAAGGCCTCCTTATATTTTTTGTCAAGGTTGCCAAAAGAAGAGATAAAGATTAAACTTTACACTTAGTACATGCATGCAAATAACTTACATTTATAATCAGATACAAGCACATTTGGGAGGCTAAATTAACCCCTCTACCCTCTTTGATTTTTAAACTCGTACTGTTTTTAATAGAGCTTGAAACATTTAGTGTGATTTCGTTTTTACTGCCTGAACCACCGTAGGAAATACAGTAGCTATTGTGGTAAATATGATCTGTAAGCATTGTAGCTAGAAATGTGATGCCTACTGTGGAGCACTTCACTGACTAACGATGGAAGGATGAAAATGGCTCATTTACTTTGCACACCATACATAGTTGCAAGTTTGAAATTAAATTAGGATTTTTAACTCTTAGCATTTGACATTCTCATGCATACTAGATTTTCAACCACAAGAAGCAGGTTCTTCTGAATAGTCCAAATATACTTCAGTGTAATCTTGTGGAAATTGGCTGAACACTAATAAAACATTACAACATATTCAGTCCAGAGCATGCTGACTTGCATACCCTCACTTTTGCATGTCACACTGCAAAAGCAGTACAATAGACGGGTCACTCTTTGCTGCTTCCTTAAACTCATCGAGAGTGATTTGGTCATCGTTGTTCTTATCCATCTTGCTAAAGATTCTATCCACCCTCTGCTCTGGTGTCAGGCCGTCCTCATTCATCTTCATCATGATCACAGTGCCAACCATTTTGTAAATGGCCTTTAAAGAAAGGGAACACACATCATATCCTTATTCCCTTTTTGGCCATCCAAACTGGAACCTTTCACTTTGCGTTCCCCTTAATTTATTGCTGTAATTCTGGTAAGTAAGTAATCCTTATTCGAAAAAATGCTTACATGAAAAACAGACAACTCTGAATGACAGCTTATTTTGGCACCTTTTACAACTTTGTGAACTATCTGCTTTGTTTATTTAAATCAAGTGAGATTTCCACTCTTTCCCCCCATGACATCCATTTCTAACTAATGTATAAAATCTATATAGTTTTGCTGATGACTAGAAATTCATTGTATAGTGTAACTGTCTGAGTGGCACGGTGGTGCCGTAGTAAGCACTGTCACCTCAACACAAGGATGTTCTAGGTTGGGACCTGCCGGCTAACTGGGAGGATCAGTTGTAGGGTGTGCATTGCTCTCCCAGTGCCTGCATGGTGTGCTGGTTCTTCCCACACCCCAAAGGCATGCAGATTAAGGCAACTGGCTACTCTAAATTGCTCATAAATGTGAATGTCAATGGTTGCTCATCTTTGTGTGAGGCCTGAGATAGACTGGCAACACACCCACACTGTACCCAACCTCTCACCAAAAGTCAGCTGGGATTGGCTCCAGCTTCCCTGCAACCCTTACCAGATAAAAACTATAGATAATGGATTGTATAACTGCCTATTTTACTGTGCATATCACATTAAATTACTGAATCTTGTCCCTAATGAACAATTCAGTGGCCTTAAATGGATTTTGTTGTATCTGCTGCCAAAAGCTTTTGTAGCATAATTAAATGGGTACCACAAGGTAGGCTTAAGACCTAAAACTTCTCCGATGATATTTTTTTTTCTACTTTCCTGAATAAAAATCTTCTGGCATTTTCCATATTGATTCCATATTTTCCATATTGATTAATTGTTGATCATCTATGTTTATAGCTCCAGTTCGAACACAAAAAGCTGGATTGGGAAAACCTGATCACACATAAGCAATGTTCCATCTAAAGTTTGTATTTGATATAAAGTCCTCAGGATCAAGATTCAGGATAACATTCTTTTATAGCTAAATCTTAAATTAAATTCTGCCTTGGGCAAAGCATCTTCTAAATGAATAAACATGACTCAAGCTTCACATTTATCCCTGGCTTACAAGGCCACTTTGACATGGCTCCTTTTGTGGCACATCTATTTCTTAATTTTTAATTAATTCTCTTTTTCGTATTTTTTTTTATACAAAAGCCTGTTTCTGTTGATCTGTTTTTGATCAGTATGTCTGTCAACCATCTCTCAAGACTAAGCAATAACACGCATGATCATGTTACTGCAAATGAAATCTCATCTGTCTACTATGAATTGGTTCGAAAACATGTGCTGCCCTAAAATGATTCAAAGCATCATGAGTTCTAACTTATATTTTCATGATGTTGATGAAGAAACAAGGCAGTGTCATATCCCACTAAGTCTCATGATTTAGATTTTCTTCTAAATCTATATCATTATGTAGTCTGGAAAGTTTAATCAAAGTGGTTTAAAAACTTCCATATGTGTTCTGGATAAAGGCATCTTCTGTAAGTCACTATGGGTAAGGTTGTCTGCTAAATGCTGTAAATGTAAATGCAAAAACTAATGAACACTAGTAGAATGTCTGCATACCTCTATAATTTCCAGCATCTCCACTCGAGTGATTTTGCCATCTCCATCTAAGTCATACATGTTGAAGGCCCAGTTAAGCTTCTGCTCAAAGCTTCCTCGTGATGTGATGGACAGGGCACAAATGAACTCTCTGAAGTCAATAGTACCATCCCCATTCTTATCAAAGGTTCTGAAGGCATGCTGTGCAAACTTTGATGCATCACCATAAGGGAAGAACTGCAAGAAACAAGCTCAATTATATTCATTTTAAAATTCACTAAGGTGCATTTTCTAATGATTAATGATTTTTACTCCACTACTTATTCAGCATGTAACATTATCATAGAACAACACTAGATGTTTCAGTCTAGTGCTGGCATTTTGCATTTCTTTAGTAGGACAAAATATCAGTAACAAAGCAGCCAAAATATAGGTAACAACGTACTGCTGCACTGCTGCTTTAAATATGTGGAAAGTTCCAGACATCCACAGTAAGGTATGCACATAAACAAATCATCTTGATGAGCATCTAGTGATGTAGCTGGCTGGTTTCCAGGACATCTACTGTAATGTATGGTTTTTGGGTGTGAATGTGAAAACATCAGGTTCACTGAAAAACAGTTGATATTCACTACTGAACATCACAGAGAGAAAGTCGATTGCATGGTCAAACCAGGAGAACGATTGGAAATTTATAGCAATCAGTTCCAGTTTCTGTAAACGCAAACTTGAAATGCTTCACAAAATTACAATGCAGGAGTATTCCTTTCAGAAGCATTTTTCACGTCTCAGTCGAATTATTGTAGGAAATTAAAACAGACAACATGATAAAATGTTCCATTTATACACCCAGGTGAGTGTAATGAAGTGTATGAATCAGGTAAATTATACATTGTGAAATACATTGTGGTGCTGTTCCAGTATTTACAGCTGAGCCTTGGTTGGTTTCTTGCTGACTGAAGCGTGCAACTACTTAATTATGCCGGCCTACATTGTAGCAATTGATAGACAAGCCGATTATGTAAGATATATGGCAATATAATGAAAGACCATTAGATTTTACTCACCTTAACATACAACTGCTGGAATTCATCCAGGTTTAGTTTACCACTGGGACAATCTTTCAGGAAGCCCTTGTACCACTGCTTGAGCTCATGTTCATTAAACTCTGTGTTCTTCACCAAGTCCTCCATCACCTCAGGGGTTAGCTTACTGTTCTGTTTCCCCATGATCTTTGCAGAAAAGAGTAATATGTTTAGATACATTCGTCCCTGATCAGGAATGATAATAATCAGTCTTGTGGGAAATTATATCCTACATACTCCTTCATAGTCACCAATGAATGCTCTCAAAACAAGTCATATCAAGAAGAAAAAGTTTTTGGGACCAGTCAACAGCACACATGACAGGGAGGGCTGTGAAGGATTCTTTAGCTCCTCCCCAAACTGGGTGCTGACAAGACTCATTTGAATAATCAGAAATAATTCTTTCATCATTTGCAAATTCATGTATGAAACTCTGTTACAAGATATGGTAGTTCCCAAATTAGTGGAACACAAACAAAATGCGGTTAAATCTCTGATTAGCTTTCTGTAGTGTTATAGTAATCTTGAATGGGCCTACTGACCAGATGCACATTACATAATTAATTGGTAACAGATGAGATTATTCTCAATTTACGCTTCAGACATTACATTATTTACACATTACACTAAGCAGGAGATTAGAAATGTACAGTTACTGATTGGGAGGTTATGAGTTCAAAACCTCAATACCACCAAGCTTCCATGGTTGGTTTATTGAACAAGACCCTTAACAATAAAATGCAACCTGCTTCAACTGTAAGTCACTTTATATAAAAGATTCAGCCAAATGAACAAACAAATGACAGACTAACGTCTTAAAGTTGTTCTCCCAAGTAGAATATATTTTAAAATCTAAAACCATTAACCATCCAAAAGAAAGACTGAGAGACCATTTTAAGAGTGTATGGAGAGTATAATTATCATATTGCCAAAATGATTAAAATAACTGTTTAAATTAAACTCATCCATTCGTTTTGCTTGGTTTTGTTTGACTGTTTTCTTTCTCTTAATTTACAATAGATGTATATATGAAAGTATGCATGATGTGTGTGTGTGTGTGTGTGTGTGCGTGTGTGTAAAATCTCTCACCCATGTATGGCTTTGTCCCAGCGAGGGACGTG